>JAADYC010000979.1:0-10932 GCA_023338135.1 Phytopythium kandeliae
CGGCTCCATGGTCGAGCTCGTCTCGACGATCGAGCAGGACGGAGTCAATCCCGACGTGAGTGCCACTGGAGCCGAGGCGAAGGCGTCGTCGAGTCCTCAGGTCGTCGCGCGGGCGGCGCTGTACCCGCAATACGAAAGCTTGGCGCTCGGTGACGCAGCAACGGCCAAGAACGTGACCGCCCGGATTGAGGCGTTGGCAATGAGCCGCGCGTGCGACGCCGTGGCGCTCGAGCTCCGCCAGTTCGCGACGCTCTCGCAGCTGCTGGAGGCCGTCAGCACAGCGCAGCGCTTCGGACTCGCCGTGGTCTTGTGCACAAGCGCCGGCGACTGCGCTGGAGACGGCGAGCTGCTGACCGCGATCGCGTTAGGTGCCGGCAACGTCACGCACATCAAGTTCGGCGGACTGCTCGCGACCGAGAGCGTCGACCGGTATAACCACATGTTGCTCGCGAGCGCCGAGGCCGACGCGCCGCCGTTTGCTGGTCGCGAGGCGCGGTGACGAGGCACGACGTGGCGCCTGCCCGCCCACCGCCGTGCCGACGCAAACACGAGTATGAGACGCCACGCAATGGGGAATGCGCGCACGCAACTTCTGTGTGTGCATTGATTGGCACGGCCAGGCAGGTTGTCACAAAGGATCCGCTCGGACAACGACTGGTGGTTGAAGCGGTGTACATTCGAATTGACATGATATCATTGGGCAAAACGCAAGTATTGATCCTGCATGTGATTGGGTGTAAAACTGATGTATCGACATAGGATTGGACAAAACAACAGCATCGACAAATGACTGGGCAAAACTCAGACCATTTGCTCCTCCCGCGTCTAATCTTCAGTTTCGTCGAGCTCTGCCTCGTCTCTCGACCGACTTCTTCGAGCACTGCTGACGCACCAAGCACCGTCGTCGCGAGCGCCGATGGCCTCGAGCTCACTCGCCAACTCGCCGCCTCTCCGCCTCGCCGATAAGCATGTCGCCGGCGCTCCGCATCCCCGTCGTCTCCATTATCCCGGTCATCGGTGACGCCGTGCGCCAGCAACTTGCGGCTCCGGGTTCGGGGCCGGCGCGAGAGCTCTTCCAAGCATCCAAGCTTCAGGTGGTCGACGTTCCGCTGCCCACGCTCGCGGCGCAGGTCGACCCGGCGGCGGCCGCCGACGAGTCCGCGGCGGAACAGCGTGCTCCGTCGTGGAGGCTGAGCCCGGACCAGGAGGAGATGCTTGCCGCCGCCGAGATCCTCTTCATGGACGCGCACTTGGCTGCGCCGCTGCTGCTCGCCGGCAAGCAGAACCTGCCGCTGGAGCTACACCACCTCCTCCGCAAAGTCCAGTGGGTCCAGGGCACCTACGCCGGCGTCGACATGTACATGAAATACGCCGACAAGCAGAACCCGCCAAACTTCACCGTCACGCGCGCCGGAGGAATCATGCCCACGGCACTCGCCCAGTTCGTCTTCGGGTGCGTTCGCATGGCCGCCATTGTCGCTTCCTCCTGCGTGCTCGGTTGCTCATCCGATCCTGCGCGCCTTTGTTCCTTCACAGGTGGGCTGTCGCGATCGAGCGCAAGTTCTTCGAGGCGCGCGCGCTCCAGCAGCAGCGGCAGTTCGCGCGCTGGCAGCTCAAGTACCGACCGTACTCGCAGCTGACCGTCGGGATCCTCGGTCTGGGCGAAATCGGCCAGGAGATCGGCCGCACCTTCAAGAGTGCGGGCTTCCATGTCGCGGGCTTCAAGCGCCGACTGTCGCCGGAAGATGACGTCACGCTTCGGGACAAGGCCGACCGTGTCACCAACGACATCAAGGATGTGCTCGCCAGCAGTGACTACGTCGTGAACGTGCTGCCCAGCACGCCGGCGACGCGCCACTTGCTCAACAAGGAGCTGCTCTCCGTGTGCGCCGCCAAGAAACCCGTGTTCATCAACGTCGGCCGCGGCGACGTGATCGCCGAGGACGAGATCATCGCTGCGCTGGACGGCGGGCTCTTCTCGCGCGCCGTGCTCGACGTGTTCGAGATCGAGCCGCTGCCGCAGGAGAGTAAGCTGTGGGCTCACCCGCTCGTGACGGTCACGCCGCACATCTCCGGCACGGTCTTCCCCGAGGACGTGGCTGCCGTCATGATCCAGAACCTGGACCGCAAGCTCGCGGGACAGCAACTTGAGTACACGCTGGATTGGACCAGTGGGTACTAAACCCGAGTCCGGAAGGCAGGCATATAGTACGTCAATGAAGCATCCACCAGTTGAGCCTGGTTGAAGCGATCAGGAGTGAGGATCAATCGAACTTAGCTGAAGTTCGCAGTGCTGGCTGGCTGTCCGTCCGTTTGCATTGACCCAACGCACCATCCCACATCGAACCTAGAGCCATGCCGTGCAGTGCTTGCGGCGGCTTGCGCGCTCGGCTGTCGCGCTGTGGGGCCTGCAAGTGGCCGCGCTACTGCTCCAAGGACTGCCAGCGCTCGCATTGGTCGGCGCGCCACCGCAGCGAGTGCGCTCTGCTGCGCGCGTGCGCCAAGTTCCGCGACCTGGAGCGCGAATTCTGGACCGACGCCGACCGAAGCGCTCAAGACCTTGCGGGTGGCCTCCACCCCGACTCGATGGTGACGAGCAGAGTGCGCTCGTTCCTGTGTGTGGCGCTGACGAGGCGCGCTTACGTGTGTGGATGCATGGCTGCCACGCGCAGCGCTTCTTCGGGGAGCTCCTCTTCCTCGCTCTCGGGCTCAAGGCGTGCGTGCTGCTCTCAAACCTCCCGCCGACTTGGCGCGCGAGCTTCGCGGCAAGTGTGATTGTGCCGAGCGGGGTCCTCAGCGTCGCTTCTCCTCACTGCGCGCCGAGTCTCTTTGTCGTAAGCGCAACGCTCCAGACGCCTGCTGAGTACGAGATCTCGGGCGACCTGGTCCTCGCGAACGAGGCGCACCCGGCGTTTCGGCGAGGGGTGGACACGCTGCGGCTCGAGAAGATACGCGTGGCATCGTCGCCGACCGCGGCGTCGGTAGAGCTAGAGCGGACGCAGCTCTGCGCACCACCGAGCGCGGCAATCGGCGTCATCGACGAAGAATCGCTCGCGCTGGTGCTCGACTACCCCGTAGCGCTGAGCGAGTGCCGCGAGCCGATGGTCGAGGTACGGTCATTCCGCTCTTTTCTCGCGGTCATCAAGCGATGCGCCGAGCGAACCTGACATGATCCTTCTCCTCCCACCACCACCCGTGTCTGCTGCACGCACGCTGGTGCATGCAATCAGGTCGGGTACTTCCTCGCGCCGGGCGACCAGGACGTGTCTCCGACGCTGCTGGCGTCCTACTGCGCATCGGCGGCCGAGCCCGCGCAGAGCAGCCGCATCCGTGAGCACTTTGCCCGCTACCGCACGCTGAGCCTCGAGCGCGCCGGCGCGGAGCTCGCCATCCAGCGCGCGGCGATCTGAGGAATGATGGCGAGCTGCTCGCTCCGCGCTGCGTGCCTGCTTCACCCCGGAGGCGTACCGGCGCAAATCACTGCGCACGTCAACGCTGGCACTGAACAGACTTCAACGCAGACGAGGCTTCAACAAGTCGTCTACTGGACACAATAGGGTGGGATGTCCGTCTAATCGGCAGCTGTTCGGCTCTCCCGTTCGTTGATTGGTCGTATTTGAAAATTATGGCGCCGTTTCCACCAATGCGGTGCCGGATTCGCGACGCCAGATGCATAGAACCGACGTCACCCTCTAGAGGAGCAACCGTGTCACAGAACCGCCCAGCTCGCCGCTCTTGAAGAGGGACCAGTTCGCGCCGCCGCAAGCCAGTCCTCATCCAACAACCGCAGCGCGGCCTCGCTTGCTCAACGGCAGGCAGGCGAGTGGCGAGCGACAGGGCGTCGTCGTCGCTCGATCAGCATTCCCTCCCTCCACTTTGAAAGAAGACGGCTGTCCGTCACCCTCAACGAGAAACTCGCTGCGTCGGCGAGTTCTTCTCCCCGGCGGGCGGCAACCAGTTTCGAGAAGGGGCGGCGGCAACTTGGCACCGCGATCGAGCGAGCGATCACTCGATCTCCCTTCCCCCGGCAGCGCCCGCCCCCGTAGGCGGCGACCGGAAGAGGAAGAAGAAGAGGAAGAAACGGCAACGGCGACGCGAGGGACAAGTCGCCTCCCGCGTCGGCGACCATGAGCGCGTCCTACAATGACTGGGAGTCCGACCTGTCGTCCATCATCGAGAAGACCAACAGCAACCTGAAGCTGCTGCGGCGCATCGGCGACAAGCGCAGCGGAGACAGCGGCGCGCCGCCGATGGTAGCGACGGCCGCCACCGCGGCGCCACGCGTCGTGGTGCCCTCGTCGCCCGGCAGGGCCTCGCTGTCGTCCTCGGGTATCCGCGCGCGCTACGGGAACGACGACGACAATGTGTCGGTCGGGTCGCGCAACAGCGCGCGCTCAAGCGGCCGCCCGCGTGTCATGTCCGGCTCGAGCAACTCGGTCAGCGGACGTGGCTCGGGGCTGAGCACGACTGCCATGCTCGCGCAGCGCAACTCGCTGTCGTCCTCGAGAGGACCGCCGGTGATAGTACGCACGGGCAGCTCTAGCAGTGCTGGCGGCGGCGGCAGCGGCTTGGGCCTCACGGCTGCGATGCTCGCGGACCGCAACTCGGTGCCGGCGGCCCCCGTCTCCATGTCTCTCGGCGATTACTCGCGCCTGTCGGAGTCGGAGCGCTACACCCTCGATGAGGAGACGCGCTCGCACACGGGCTCCCATACGGGATCGCACGCGGGCAGCAGCGTGTCGCGCGGGCGACCGAGTGTGGTCGGCGCGGGCGGATTCTCCAGCTCTGGTATCAGTATTGGGAGCGGCTCGCATGGGATGGATCGCCCGCCGAGTGTGGTCGGTGCGCGTGCGATGGATCGCCCGCCGAGTGTGGTTGGTGCGCAAACAATGGACCGCCCGCCGAGTGTGGTAGGCGCGCACACCGCGGCTCGTGCGGCCAGCGTCATTGGCGTCCCAACGTCACGTCCCGCTGGTATGGCAAGCGGACCTCAGATCCGCGTGCCGACCACGGATATTCCACGCAACATCCCCAACTACATGATCGAGGACATCAAGAAGAAGTGCGTGGTTCAGCTTGCCATGGTACATTGGTGGATTTAGCCAGCTCTAACGCCGTCTCGATCCGTGCACAGTCTCGAAACACACTTCGCGTCGCGCACTGTTGGGCTAGAGAAGAAGATCCACGACTTGCGTGCGGACGTGACTGGCGTGACGAACGAGCTCGCGGTGCTGCGTGACTCAGGTGGAGGTGGTGACGCCTCTGGGCTCCACCATAGTGTGAATGAGCACGCGGAGGCGATTGCGCGGCTCGAGCAGCACAGCGCGCAGTTGCTTGCGCACAAGGTTGGCGTGGACCAGGAGCTCGCCGAGGTGACTGGCAAGCTCCAGGCGCTTACGAGCAAGATGACGGATCAGGTGTCGAGCTTGGAGCACGACGTCGTGCGTGTGGTGAAGAGCCGGCCAGCTATCGACGATCGCTTGGAGCAGATGGACGACAAGATCGCTGCCGCGACGCGTCAAATGAGCAACCTCGCCGATATGAAGGCTGTGGAGCACTTCATCGGCATTCGAATGGCTCGCGAGATCCACGAGCTCGAAACGCGGATGACCCAGAACTTGCAGTTCGCGACGGAGAAGCTCGAGAGCAAGATTCTCCAGGCGGTCGAGAAGCAGCTTGCGAACTCGCAGCGCACGGACGCGCTTGCGACGTCCATCAAGAACGATATCATGGACGAGGTGCAATCGCGGTTCTTGTCTGTGAGCAACGGTGGGCTGCGCAGGTCGGACCTCGTACCTGTGCAGAGCGCGCAGACACAGCTGCAAGATGAAATGGCGCAGCTCGCGAGCGCGCTATCGCGTCAGGAGCGCAAGGCGCAGGATGCGACGCAGGCGACAAATGCCGAGCTTCGTGAAGAGCTGGCGCATGCGCGTCAGGAGCTCAACAAGGCGATCCAGGCACAGCAGGAGCGCATGACGACGGCGCTCGAGGAGCACACGGACTCCAAGATGGACCAACAGCTTTCGCAATTGACGAAGAAGCAGAAGCGGATGGAGGAGTTGGTTGTGCGCATGCACGAGAATATGACCGCGATGCGTCAGGAGCTGCGCAACAAGAGCCGCCAGACGGCTGACGAGACGCAGCAGCAGGTTCAGCGCGAGAAGCTGGCTGCACTTCGCGAACGCCTCGTGTCCAAGTCGCTGGTGGAGCTGGAGTCTCTCGTGGCAACCAAGGCGGACGTAGAGCGCCAGTATCAGCAGCAGGTGTCTCGTCATGAAGCCAAGCTGGCCGAATTGCGTGCGACCTTGAGTGCGAAGGAGACGGAGATGGAGACTCAGCGCCGCGAGCTGATCGAGACTCTTCAGAAGGAGTCGAAGCGCGTGGGCTTGGCTGAAGGCAAGAACACGGTGCTGACGACGCTTCTGGCGCAGGAGAAGGCGGAGCACGAGGAGAGGACTGAGCTGCTTCGCCGTACGCGTAAGGAGATGAACGTTGTGCGTCAGAAGCTGCGCGACACGGAAGGCGAGGCGACCAAGCGCCGCCAGCAGCTGGCACATGAACTGCAGGCGAAGCAGCAGCAGGTTCGTGAGCTCACGAAGAAGCTGCAGCTGAGCGAGCGCGAGTCGTCGAGGTTGCTGGAGAACGCAATGCGTGAAGCGAAGATCATTCGCCGACTGAAGGCGACGAAGGAGCTCGAATTGCTGCTTGCGAATATGAAGCTCGGGGAGATGGAGCGCGCCTCGGTTGGTGCTGAAATGGATGAAGAGGCGCTCAAGCAGGTAGCGGAGTATGTCGCGGCCGCGTCTGCGAACGCGGAGCAAGCGGACATGCGCCGTGAAGAGATGGAGCAGATACTGCTGGCGAGTCATCTTGAGATCGACGGACTGCGCCAAGAGCTGGAGTTTGTGTCGAAGGAGCTCGACGTAGCGAAGGAGGAGCAGGAGGGAAGCGCCAGCGTTGATGAAGCGATCGCGAATGTGGCGCGTGAGTACGACGCCAAGGTGGATGTGTTGCAGCGGCAGATCCTCGATAAGGAGACTGCTCTGTCGCAGCTCCGCGACGCGTTGGCAGAACGCAGAGACCTGGGTCCGGTGGAAAGCGAGCTTGCGGCCCTCAAGGAGGACAAGAAGGCGCTGCTTGAAGCCATGGAGCGCGCTCAGCAGGAACACCAAGGTAGCCTCGCGGACTCGGACAGCAGCGGGCATTTGCTCCACGAGAAGGAGTTTGCATCCATGCACCAGGAAATGGAGGCGCGTGTGAAGGAGTTGGATGAAGCGCAGGCGTCACTGGAGGCCAGCAAGGAGCGCGTCGTGGCGCTTGAGACGGAGCTCGAGCAGCAGAAGGCAGTGCACAATGAGACGGTCGAGAGACTGACGCAAGAAATCAAGGACGCTCGTTCCACGATCGACGGCTGCTCGACGGAGATGCTTGCATTGAAGGAGACGAAGGCGCGCCTGGAGTCGGAGTTGGCGCAACTGGAAGCGAAGCATGCTGCAGACGAGAGCAATGCTGACGGGGCGGTGATGGATGCGGCGACGCAGGCGAACGCCGAGGAGATCCAACGCGTCCGTGAAGAGCTGCAGGTTACGCTGGAGAGTCTGGCCGAGAAGGAGGAGCTGTTGCAGCAGGCAAAGAAGTGCGACGACGACAACCGACAGCAGCTGGTGGCGATGACGGAGAGCCAAAACGCAATGGAGCGCCGATACCTGGATGAGCTGGAGGCGCTATCGCAGACTCTCAAGCAGGAGCGCGAGTCGTCACAGTGTCGCGAGCAGGACATGTCGTCGACGATTGCCATGCTGTCGAGTGAAGTTACTCTGCTCAAGTCGGAGTCGCAGCAGGCGGTCGAGTCGTGCCGCGCGGAGCTGATGACGCAGATGACATCGCTGTCGGACAGCTTGAAGGCGTCCCAGACACACGAGCAGCGCCTCCAGAACCGCCTCGAGCGCATCCTGAGCGAGCTCTCGGCCGTTGCCAACGTGTCGTCCGCTAGCGAGGACACCGAAGATGCGGACGGTCAAGTCGCGGTCGTGAAGCAATGTCTCGAGACGCTGGAGACGCAGCAGCGGCACACCGCGCGCGAGCTCGAGGGTCTTCAAGCCGAGTACGAGCGCGTGGTGGCAAAGGCGGCGAGCGACAGCGCGACCGCGCAGTCGCTGTCGAGCCAGGTGGAAGGGTACACTGCGCAGATCCGGGATCTGGAGCAGGAGGTCGCTCGTCTCGAGGAGCAGCTCAAGGACGAGTACGCCAAGAACGCAGCGGTAGCCAAGAGCTCGGGCGACATCGACGAGGAAGTCGCGATGCTGCGCAACCAAAAGCTCGAGCTGGAGGCACAGGTGGACGCGAAGACGGCCGAGTACAACGAGTGCACTGCCGCGCTGCAGACTCAAGTGGACGCGAAGCAGTCGCAGGTGGAGGAGCTACTCGAGCAGAATGGCGCGTTGAACGCCATCATGGAGACTGTGCGGCAGAAGATGGACGCTGTCGAGGCCGAGAAGGCGCACGAGCTGGACGATCTGCGCGAACAGCTCCTTGAGCTGGAGACGCGCGCCGAGGACCTGCACCGCTTCGCGCTGCACCCGACATCGGAGCACGAGCGCGACTTCTACGCGAACCACCAGGACATTGTGGTGCTCGCGCAGGACATCCGCTCGGCATTCGAGAAGCTGACGTCGAGCTGCGGAGTGCTCGAGTGGAGCGACCTCCGCGCGAGCGTGTACGGCAAGGAGGAGGCGACGGAGCGCCTGATTTTGGACAAGGCGCGCGAGCTGTCGCGCATCCAGAAGATCGAGCAGCAGATCCTGCTCAACACGGACTTTTTGAACGCGTGGGCGGAGGAGTGCCTCGAGGCGGACGGCGAGGCGGACGGCATCGACGCGCACCGGCCGCTGTGGCTGAGCAAGTACGCGATGCTGGCGCCGGAGGTCGTGGGCAAGCTGCAGGCAGCCGCGTTGACGCTGCAGGACGCGGTCGCTGGCTTGCACGGCGCGGGCAACGAGATGCACAAGCTCGACGCGCTCGCCGCCGAGTACGAGAGCCACCAGACGGACGAGGCGAACGCGACGGAGCGCCAGGACAAGGGCAGCAGCGTGCCGACGGACGAGACGGACGACGCGCCGGCGGCGGCGCATGGCCTTGACGAGGAAGTCAAGCTGCCTGCCGCCGACTCGGAGGACGACGCGAGCCAGGACATGGACGCGATGGAGCGGCTGATGGCGGAGCAGTCGTCGTTCCTCAAGACGGACGGGGAGGAGTACCTGGAGGAGTCGTTCGACCTGGAGGAGTCGACTGGCGCGGACTGAAGGAGAGGGACGATGAGCAAGGACTGTGGGAGGTGGAGAGGCGTGGAGCGAAGCGCGGCGCAGCGGTGCCGCGCGTCCACGGAGGTTTGCATCGAGATATACACGTGCTCTGCATGTCTGCTTGTCGCGCGCGCTGACTCGTTAGGCGCGTGCCTCGGACCGTCCGCGCGTCCGTCAGTACCCTCGGACCCAGTCCGCCGGGTACAGCAGCGGCTCGCGGCTCAGGAACAGGTCCAGGTTGCGGACGAACACGTCGGCGACGTCGTCGGGCAGGCTCAGTGCCGCCACGTGGGGCGTGAGCCGCACCTTGGGGTGCGTCCACAGCTGGCTGTCGGCGGGCAGCGGCTCGCGCTCGAAGACGTCGAGCACGGCCATGGACAGCAGTCCTCGGTCGAGCGCCGCCACGATCGCGGCCTCGGCCATGACGTCGCCTCGGCCGACGTTGATGAGCGCCGGGCTCTTGGCGCCGCACGCCGCGGCCAGTCGCGCCTCGGTCAGCAGGCGCCGCGTCGCCGGCGTGCTCGGCAGCACGTTCACCACGTAATCGGCCTGCGCCAGCACGGCGTCCAGGTCGTCCGTGACCACGTCGGCGCAGGCTCGGAGCGCCGCGTCGCCGCTCGCGTCGTCGCCGCCGCCGATTCGGCGCTTGAGCCCGGCCACGCGGAAGCCCGCGAGCTTGAGCAGCCGCCCGACGGCCTGGCCAATGTCCCCGAGCCCCAGGACGCCCACGGTCAGTCCTCGGAACGAGCGGTACCGCATCGCCTCCTGCGCGAACTCGCCTCGCTGCCGGTGCGCCTCGGCCTGCAGCAGCTTGCGCTCGAGCGCGACGACCCACCCGAGCACGTACTGCGCCATGGCCGCCGGCATGACGCCCCCGGCGCGCGTCAGCGCGAACGCCGGCGGCGCGCGCGGCGTCGCGTCCTGCTGCCCAAGGCGCGCGAGGCGGTCGAAGAAGGGCTCGACGCCCGCGAACGTCGACTGCACCCACGCGAGCGCCTGCGGTCGTGGCAGCCGCGCGTCCTCGCCCGCGACCGGCAGCAGCAGGCGTGCGCCAACCGACGCGTCCGCCAGCATCACCGACGCGCGCTCGACCGCCTCGCGTTGCTCCGGCGAGAGCGCCCACGCCGCGCTCGCAGCGGCCGCGTCCGTCGGTGGCGATGGCGATGGCGGCGGCGGCGGCGGTACGTCCACGATCTCCAGCCGCGATTGCGCGAACAGGACGCGGGACGCAGAGGGAGCGGACGAGCAGGATGACGCTGCAGGTGTCGACAGGAGCCGGCGCACGGCAGCTGAGAGGCCCTCGATCCCCGAGACCACGGGGATCCGCAGCACTTTGCTCGTCGGCTCCATTGCGCGCAGCCTCCCTGATCGCTCTCCCTCCCTTGATCCAGCAGATGGAGAGCGACTGTTCGTAACAGACACCTTCCGCTTGCTTTCAAACAGGAACGGATACGAACGCGCTCCGCTGCAACGGAGTCCAGTGACCAACTCGCTCAGCGTGTTCCGAGCCGCAGCGTCCTGCCGTGCGACTCAGGCGACCAAGGGAGCTTGATTGCGAGCGCTGTCTGCCACCGAGTGCGCTCGCTCAAGCACAATCGCCCCTCCCTCCCTCCCTCCCTCCCTCCCTCCC
>JAADYC010000980.1:0-10923 GCA_023338135.1 Phytopythium kandeliae
GGTGGCAGGACGTCGGCTATCGCAACCTCCACGAAAGGAACCAAGTTCAGTATGCAACACGTTAGTGTTTTGTGACAGAAGCAAGACAGCGTCGTGTACTGCTTCATGAGCTTGTGCGTGACAAAGTTGAGTGGAAGGTTGGTTGATGTGATCCAGTGGATCGCTTCATGCATCTGTACTGTGCGCTCAGACACGAAGCATTGGAGCCCTTCTGCCTGCATTCTCACGTCGAAGTCACCATGTGTCGATTTGACATGGCTGGCAAGGTTGCTATCCCCGTTGTTTCTTTTGCGCTCTTTACCACACTACCGGCATCTCCATCGTCCTGCTGGCTCGTCTTGGTTATCTGCAATTTCGGTGAAAAAGTGAAAGCGACTTGCTTGTCAGCGAACCTGAATGGTCGGGAAGGACTCCATTTTGAATGCGAATCGACCAGGAAACGGATCACAAGGCTCCATGCCTCCACCATGCTTCTGTTTTCGCTTTCGATCAAATGTGTGTGCCACATACGATCTTCCATGTTGGTATCCTGTCACATGCGACACTCACTTCAAGCGAGCGAGATCAGCTGCGTCGCCTTAAGCGTCCGTCTCCCAGTGAGAGCGAAGAAGGAGGTGCTGACGAGTCATTCGCGGACATGATCATGAGCTCAACGACAGAGAGGCCTTCGCAGAACATCGATCTTCAATAGATTCCGCCAAAGTCAAACGATGTCGAGTGTTTGTTCTCCGCTGCGGGTCTGGTCTTCTCTGATCGACGCCGCCGAATGAAACCGACAAGGCTGGAGACTCTGCTGCTCCTTGAATTCAACCGCTCTCTCTGGGACGCGACTGTTGTCGTGGCTGCCATGGAGCGAATGCCATGGAGCGAATGCACGCGAACAAGCTGCTGCGCGTTCACTGATCGCTCGCACTGCTCGCCAATACAAAAATACTCAAATAATTTGTTGGTGGCAGATGCACATGCTCAATCAATACGTATTGTATTTTTGGATCACTGCCAGGACTACCTGACTATATTTATTCTGAGTCTTCGCGCATGTGCATACTGAGTGGAGTCAAGGGAACGACCGTTCCACCATTCGGACTAATTGAGCTGGTTGTTCGCTACCCCTCTCGTCACTTGCACCAATGACGTCGATCGAAAGTGCCAATAAAACATACGTGAAAGCAACCATTCTCGCGAAAGGCATGTAGCGCAATTATCTCTAACCATATAGCATTGTCAGAAAGTGGTTCACCAATCAAATGACGTAGCGATGTCTAAAGTCTGTCTCAGTAATTAATGCGCCTGGAAAAAGTCAGCCAGAGATATTATTTTTTGAGACGCGATTGGACAAAAACAAGAAAAGCTGCGATGCAGCGATTTCATTCGTCAAATAGGCGACACGCGGAGCTGCATTTCAAGCCCTCACTCGTAGTGAGGCGAGGTGCCAGTCAAGAGATTCAAAAGCGAACACCATGTCTGGGGAGAAGCGGAAGCGCAACAGCAGGATTATCTCACATGACACTGCCGTGGCAATCGACGAATGCCGCGCGTACTTCGAGCTCGAGGCTAGTGAGAAGCAGCGGCGCTTGGTCTCGCAACCGGTCGCGAGGGCGGCCGCTTGCTTTGGCATAGCTGCTCGGACCGTGGTCAGCATCAGGCAGCGCCTGCAGAGTGGCGACGTGCTCAACAACGATGACGTGCGCGAGCGCGAGATGGAAGTCCCGGACTCGTTCGTGGGGGTCGTCCGCGAGACGATCTCCACCATGTACGCAACAAAGGAGCGTGTAACGCTCGACACCCTGCTGAAGAAGCTGTCGGAAGGCTCCACCGCCACCACAACAGATGGCAGCCGCTGGAAATGGAGCAGAGCCACGCTACACCGCTCCCTCGTGAACAAGATGAGCTACAGCTACGGCGATCGCAGATCGCACTACCAGGATCTCAACGAGGACGTGACTATAGCCAACCAGCGAATCACATATATTCGCAGGTACGCCGCTACCGTGCCGAGGGGAAGGCAATTTTCTACCAGGACGAGACATAGGCGAATCAGAACACGACATCCACGAAAGTATGACTCAATGCGGACGGAAAAGGCGGTCTTAAGGTGCTGCCCAGCAAGGGAGAGCGGTCTATCATCTGTCATGTCGGTGGCGCGTCTGGCTTTGTTCACGGCGCCAAGCTGGTCTTCCGCGGCAAGAAGTCTCTCAAATATTCCAACTGTCACACCGAAATGAACGCAGACGTGTTCCTCGACTGGCTCGAGAGGAAGGTGTTCCCTGCGATGCCAACGGGCTCCGTCTTCGTCATCGATCGTGCATCGTATCACACCACCCTGACGGAAGAATCCAAGCCAGCGGCGAGCAAGTTCACGAAGCTCCAGTTCGCTCAATGGCTCCTCGATCATGGCATACAGAGCAATGGATGCACAACTATGGAGGCACATATAGGTCTCACTCAGATTGAGTTGGCGGCGCTCTGCAAAGTGAACAAACCCAAGCCGGCGTATCGCGTGGTCGAGCTGGCGCGACAGTGGAACTGCAACGTTCTCTTTCTCCCTGTTGCCCACCCGGAACTCAATCCAATTGAGATGGGATGGGCGCACGTGAAAGGCTACATCGCCCGCAACAACGTGGACTTCTCGCTTGTGGAGGTGGAGCAATTGGCACACGCGGCCATCGATGAGTTTAGAAGCGAGGAATTGACAATGTACGTGCACTAATTCATCGAGATCGAGGAGAAGTACATGGCAGCAGCCGACGAGACCCCCCTTTCGATGCCGTCTTCGTCTCAATCGGCACCACGCGACGACGACTGATTCGTTTTTGATGCTTCGAGAACGACAAGGACAAGGAGACACTGGTGTTTATAATCGAATTCAGTTTTTGCGCCAAAATTGATTTTTGAACTGTAACATAGAATTTTGTAATTGCAAAATTAACTTAGATAGACTTTAAACATTCGATACAATTGGTGTGTGGTTCCAGCGTTTTCATGTGATTTTGAATGAGGCCAATTCTTACGATTATATGAAGGACGGGAGAACTTCATTTTTGACAGCTATGCGACGTTGAGATGAACCTTTTCTATTTTCATGATGATTTAATGTTCAAATTTTGAACGTTCCGCTCAACCACTCGATACTGGGCTAAGGAGCCGAGGCGTTCCGGTACCTAGTATTTGCCCCCGACACTGCGTGTCTCCTTATAGAAGGAATGGAGTGATTGGCCTTATAGTTGATGAGCTCGTGAGCTTGAATCCACACTTTGACTTCGA
This sequence comes from Phytopythium kandeliae, assembly GCA_023338135.1. Lineage (NCBI taxonomy): Eukaryota > Oomycota > Peronosporomycetes > Pythiales > Pythiaceae > Phytopythium > Phytopythium kandeliae. The sequence continues at coordinate 3,265 of JAADYC010000980.1, forward strand.
CGAATCAACGTCGCGCCTCGGTTAGAGCCAGCGAATCACAGTGCGTCGTTGCTATCGCGAGGGACACAATGGTCGGAACACAACTCAAACGGCTCAGCCCATCCCCTAGTGGTGGAGTAATCACGGAGGGGGAATGGGCTTCTGATGATTTTCAAAACTATTATTGTATGCTGCCTCCTGGATGGATCCCTCAAGATGAATTTATGATCAGTACACAGCCGCCTCGTCAAAACCGATCGCTGATCTACTGTCTTTACGAACTGGAGTGCAGGGAATGCTGACTTCATCAGCACACATTCCATGATACACGATTTGGGTATGTCCTTCCCAACAAATTTGTGCTCGCGCACACAAAAGAGTGCTTTCGAGTGCGAATGTGTGAGTTTGCTAGATGTGTTTGCCATGTCTTTGTAAGCCGTGATTAGTGGAGATTCTGATATGATTGAACGAGAGCGCGTTTAGAAATGGTTGTGATGATGAGAGCTTGAATGTCGGTGATTCACTCCATCGCTACGTGGCCGACGATAGCGGCGGATCGAGCCAAAGCGGGAACGAAGACACCATGAGCAAGTAAGTGGCGTCGCGGAGCGGCGGGGCCAAGCGCAGCGTATCCGACCAGACTCCTTGTCCACGCTCGATCCCTGACTCATCCTCTGCGCATGTGTTTGTGTGTGCATGCACTTCGCCAGCGAGGAAATGGACGCGGCGCTCATGACGTTCGTCAATGCGCTCGGCGCAGTCATCATGGTCTCGATCGTCGGCTTCCACTACCTCACAGCCAAACCCAAGGATGCCGAGCTGTAGGTAGACCCGCGGGGCGGAGCCTGGGATCAAGCGGTCACTTGGGCTCTTCTTCCTTTCCCTCCTCCCCCCCTCCCTCCGTCCGCTCGCGGCCGCGATCGCCCCGCGAACGGAATACCACGTCATGGACGAGAGTTGCGTTTCGAGTGGCCTCTATTCGCCTTACGCTGCGTCTCCACGGATAAAGGAGGGCGGCTCAATCGTTCTATTCAGCAGCCAAGGTGCCTCGCGCGCTCGCCGCCCTCGTGGCTCCGAGCTGCCGCAGTCGAGCCCCGTGCGGCTCACGAGGCCTCGTCCGCGGCCGCCTTGGGCTTGATGAACCGCTTTATCCGGTCCACGGTCTCGCGCACCGTCGCGCCGAACGAGTGCGACTTGCCGTCCGTCTCGCCCTTCTCCGCGCGCTCCTGCTCCTCCTTGAGGAACTCCTGCATGAGCTCCTCCTGCCGCGGCGACAGCGTCCTGTTCCCGCACACACACACACACACGCAGGTACATGGATACAGGTGAGCACGCCGTGGATCGCGAGCGCTACGCTCGTATACACCGCCGGGTCCATATCCTCCCCGACGCCGGCACGTACTTGGGGACCTCCACCTGTAGGTTGACGAGCTGCGAACCGCGGCGGTTCGAGTTGAGCTCCTTGATCCCCTTGCCGCGCATCTGCAGCACCGTGTTGGGTTGGCAGCCGCGCGGGATCTTCATCTCGACCTCGCCCGAGAGCGTGGGGACGACGACCGAGCCGCCGAGCACGGCCTGCGCGACGGAAATGGGCACGTCGCAGAGCACGTCCGTGCGCCGGCGCTTGAAGAACGGGTCGGGCTTGACGTGGATGGACACGTAGAGGTGGCCGGCGGGCCCGCCGCGCGCGCCGGGTTCGCCCTGGTGCGCCAGCCGCAGGTTCATGCCCTCGTCCACGCCCTCGGGGATCGTCACCTCGACCGTGCGCGGCTTGCGCACGTGGCCCTTACCGCGGCACGAGGGACAGGGAGAGTCGATGACAGCGCCTTCGCCGTGGCAGCGACGGCACGGACCCTCGACGGCGAAGAAGCCCTGCTGCATGACCTCGACGCCCGAGCCCTTGCAGCTCGGGCACTGGCGCTTCTGCGTGCCGGGCTTGGCGCCGCTGCCGTGACACGCGTCGCACTCGACATTCGTGGCCACGTGCAGGTCGCGCGTCGCACCCTTCACGGCCTCCATGAAGCTCAGCGATAGGTCCACCTGGATGTCGGCGCCGCGCTGCGGTGCGTTCGCGGCGCGGCGCGACCGCCCGGCGAACTGCTCGCCAAACATGGACGCGAAGTCCCCAAAGATGTCCTCGAAGCCCTGCTGGCCGCCCGGGAAGCCACCGCCGCCACCACCCGCGAAGCCGCCGTTCGGGTCCACACCGGCGTGGCCGTACGCGTCGTACGCGCGGCGCTTGTCCTCGTCGCCCAGCACCTCCCACGCCTCGGTGGCCTCGGCGAACTTCTTGGCCGCGTCCGGGTCGTCCTTGTTCGTGTCCGGGTGGTACTTCTTCGCGAGCTGATAGTACTTCTTCTTGATCTCGCCCTTGTCCGCGTCGCGCGCCACGCCCAGCGTCTCGTAGAAGTCGCGCTTGGCCGCCAGCGTCGCCCGCGAGCCGTGGATCGCGCGCCGCTCGCTCCACGGCGCTGTGCCGACCGCCGCACCAAGCACGCGCGGCAGCTCGCGCGGCGGATGGAGGACTCGCGGACCCGCCAGCGCACCGCCCGCCGCGCCGCGCAGCGCCAGCGGCACCGCGCCAAGTCCGCGCCGCATCATGACACCGCCACCACCAGCGCCCGCGACTCGGAGTGAGGAGGGCCAACTCCCCACGCCATCCAACAAGCACACGCACCGTGAGCTGCAGAATTTCTCGAACAGATTGGAATGGTTGCGACTACCAGTATACTTCTTTGCCTTTGGCGAAACGACTGGATCAGAGGATGCACGCACGCATTCTTCTCAGTCAAGGCTTCTAGAATGTCGGGTTCACGTCCTGCTGCAGTTGAAGCCGAGGTGGTGGGCGATGCCGCAGCGCAGCCTGCCTGCACCTCCTGGCGCTCCGCCACTGCCTCCAGTCCGCGCAGCAGCAGCTGTAGTCTGGCATGCTTCCTCGGCTAGTCGGGGAGTCTCCTCGGCGCTCCGTCTCAGGATGCAGCCGTCGAGTGAGGGCACGCTGGCGCCGTCGAGGCATTCCGTTGCGCGTCCGGTGTTGCGACTATAGCCTCTCTGCCAAGTCGGACAAGCTTCTCGAGTGCCTGCACTGAATGAAGGTGGCGCATGGCGCTGACACGTCCCGCCCGCTGGTAGTAGCCCGCAAGTCGCGGAGACCCGTGCGATCGTAGAACCGTACAGCGTCCGTGTTGGCCACTTCCGCCTGAAGATTCTGTTCCTGATAGCACGCCATCGCTCCAAGTTTTGTTCGTGTCCGGGCGACACCGGGTAGGCTAGGCAAGCAGGAGTCCGTCAGCTCCACGGCTCAACAAGAAGAGAGTGATACGGCGAGCAAGGCGCACGGAGACCAGCGGCGCGCTAACAGAGCAAGCGCTAGGGGTCACTGGTGGAATGTGTGGTCCTGTTGAACTCCATACATTGTGGCATGGAGTGCACAGGATGGCGGTCGCAGCCGGCAGGAAGCTATGACTAAAGCAGGAAGACATCGTCCTTCGGGGTCTTGAAAATCCGCGTGTGGATGCCTGGCACATCCAGCAGCTCGTTGATCTTTTCGGTGCACTCGCGGAACTCGTCGCTAGCCATCCACCGGTCGTAGTCCTTCCGCGAGCGCCACTGCCGCGAGTCGCACACACACACACACACGCACACACACACGCACATACACACGCGACAAAAACACAGCAGATTGTCATTCATCGCGGAGCTGGCGGCGTCTCGCTTGGTCCAGTCTCGGCCTATGCGCGCGTCGTACCTCGGAGAAGACGACGTACTTGTGGCAATCGTCGTCCTGCATGTACGTCTCGACCGACAGGACGCCCGGCTGCGCGCGCACCTTTTGCTTGACTGTCTCCATCAGCGTGGCCACGCGCGGCTCGTAGCCGCGGCTCATGATCCGCTCGGCGATCACGCGGATCCGTCCGCTCATCGTACTGCTCTGCTCGACTCCGATCCGGTTGTGAGCCGCCACTGATCTTGTTGAACCTGAGGGTGACACTTCATATCGTTACTCGCTACTTCATAACGCTACGACACGAACTGCTCCACATCAAACACTCCCCTCCGGATGGTAGGGATGCAGGCAGCGCATGCAGGCAGGCAGCGCGATCGACACGCATCCGAGCGGTGGGCAATGCAGTGGCAAGGACAGCGAGCGACTTTGGTGACGAGAGGGGAATGTGGCGTCGGAGTGCACTATACGAGAGCGGGCCGAGGAGAGGCAGAACACAAAGCGGAGACCAGAGGTTGTATTACCGGCACGCGTGTGCGAGGAGCGCAGCGATTAGAGCAGGAAGATATCCTCGTCGGGACGCTTGAAAATGGTCGTGCGCTTGCCAGGGACATCGAGGACCTCGTTGATCTTCTCGGTGCAATTCTTAAAGTCCTTGCTGCCGAGCCAGTTCTCGTAGTCCTTCTTCGACCTCCACTGTGCGAAGAAGCAGCAGTAGCATGTGATCGTGGGGGGAGGGGGTCACGATCGGCAAGCGGACGGAGACGCGATGGCAGCAACCCGGGATGCAAGCGAGGGGTCGCACCTCGGACAGCACGACGTACTTGTGGTGGTCGTTCACGTCGCTCAGCGTCTCGACCGACAAGAGACCCGGCTGCTTCTTCACGACCTTTTGCACCTGCGGAGTGAGTAGCTGTCAGCAGCAGCAGTAGCGAGCCCCCGCACGGACAAGGGGCGTCGCGGTGGCGCTCCCTCACTCGCACCTGCTCCATGAGCCGCGCCACCGTCGGCTCGAAGCCGCGGCTCATGATGCGCTCGCTCAGCACGCGCACAGGCTTGGCCATCGGAACGCTCGCTCGCTCGCTCGCTCGCTCTCCGGCTGCACGTCGTTGTGGACTCGAGAGGATTTTCCATAAATCAGTTCATATGCTTTTCCCTTCTCGCAAACAATTCCGTAATTTACAGGCAGTACATTTCTAAGGAGTTTTGTGCTCGGAAAAAGGCATCGAAGTGCTGGGCGGGCGTCCAAAGCCGGCCGCCTCGCACTCGGGGATCAGCATGAGGCTGATGGCGGCGTTGATATCACGATCCCAATGGCTGCAGCGGCATTCTTGGGTGTTGCAACGCAGCACACAATGACAGCGTTGGAGCTCCATCGTGCCCTCATGCACGCGGGATGCTGCCTTGCCTTTGCGGCAACGCCGGCGGTTCTCCTTGCCGCGGAGACTCGTGTCCACGAGATAGCGCACCTTCGACAGCGGCTGGCCACAGGTCGAGCAGAGCTTGCTCGTGTTCAACTCCTTCAGCAGAGCCAATCAAATCGCTCTGCGAAAATTGCAGTTTTGATGTGTTATATCCGACATGCCTTCTAAAATTGCGCTGCTGCGCACTCATTTCTCAACATCAGTGGCTCCCGTTCACCGCCAACGCCAACGCCCCCGCATCAACCCGAATGGTGGCCGACGGCCGCAGCAGTTCAAGCGCACGACGCCGACCTACGAGTTTCGCTTGCAGGTTCTCCGCTACTTCGACTCGCATACAATGGACGCGATCCTCAGCCACTTCTTCCGCGGTCGAACTAGCCCGCTGCGTGAGACCAAGCGCAAGAGCATCTACTTGCGGGCGAAGCGCCGCAAGACCATCGAGGAAGCGGGCCAATCAGAGTCAACCCGAGCGATGATGAAGCTCCGGGCGGACGGTTCTGCTACCGTGCTGTCCAAGGAGACTGAGCTCCTACAGGTCGAGTGGATCAACGAGTCCCGCGCGGAAGGTGCACCAGTCTCCAGCATGATGTTGCAGCTGAAGGCTCAGCAGTTTGCGAAGGAGTCGGGGGTGAAGCCAGAGCACTTCACTGCGTCCCACGCGTGGAGAATGGGCTTTTAGCGCCGTCATGCTCTCCGTTTCCGCGCCAGAACCCGACAAGGACAATTCTCTCCAGCGACTAGCGAGATCGCTGTCAAGGAGTTGAATGTCTTGCTGCGTGACGCCATGCATCTCCACGGGGTAGACCACATCTATCACGCGGATCAGACTCCTGTATTCTTCGAGTACGCGTCCAAGAGCACGGTCGAGAAGAAAGACGTTTGAGCGGTGTGGGTACGATCTGGCGGGAAGGACAAGGAACGCCTGACATGCATGCTACTCGGATCATCCTTTGGCGAGCGCCGTACGCCGTTCCTGGTACTGAAGGTTCAACCGTCGAAAGTGGCCGACATTCATCGAGAAAACGTCGAGAAGAGGCATGGATTCGGCAAACACCTGTGGAAGAAGATTGCGCAGCTGCAGATGGCTTACAACGTGCAGATCTACGGTAACAGAACGGGGTGGTAGGACTCCCGCCCTTCCTGTATCTGGCTTGACTACCACTTTAAGTGGCGCGCGCGTCTCGAGCATCCCGTCATTCTACTGTGGGACGACTTCTCCGCACACTGGACAGACGAGATCACGCGGCACGCGGCCACGATCAACGTGAAGCTCCTCAAGGTGCCGAGAGGCCACACCAGCGTCTGTCAACCGGCTGATGTCGCGTGGAACCGGCCGCTCAAGGTGCGGCTACGTCAGAGATGGATTGTTAACCTCTCCGAGCAGCTTGAGCGTGACGCTCCACGCGTGATTCGGCCGCCAGCGCGCGAAGATGTGGTCCGTTGGGTCTCCGAGTCGTGGGATGATCTTTCCAGCACAACAATCGCTAACGGTTTTGCTGGCATTCTGCGTGAGTCAGCGCTTGACCTGTCCTTCGACGCGTCAATGAACGCCCTCGCGGAGCAACTTGGTCGCCTCGACATGCTCGATCCTGATGTCGGCGAAGTGCAGCAGGACGACGACGTCGTCGATCAACTCGACGAAGGAAATGTCACTGTCTAATATTCAGCGATTTGCCATAAATCATGTGATTCCTCACGTAATTTTGGATTCGCACAACTAAAACGACACCATCGTTGCTTATTAATTTAGAAGGTAACGTGATTTTCGTTTGGATGCGACAACACGGTGTCGGATACAACTGCTCTTTTACAGTACTTAAATCCATGACGTGTCCGTCCGTCCGTCCGTCCGTCGTCCGTCACATTCTACCCTACATCTATCCCGTGAAAGTACGATCGAACTTCCACGAAACGGTACGGTAACCGATACTTCGAGAGTCTTCGCGGACCTACGATGAATTTGAACCAACCGATACTGTAATCTTGACCACGACACTTCCACGCCATGACCGAAAGCCGCCTACATACAAAAAGTATCGCCACGCGCGGACGGCATCGAGCGCGCGGCGAGCGCTGCAACAAACGACTCCTAAAGCGCGAGAGAGCTGCAACGCGCCTGGGCACGGCGAGGGAACTGTGTGGTTAGCAAGTGTGCATGGCCCAACGTGTCGCCACGAAAAAGAGATGCCAAAAATAAAAACGCGCATACTCAACGTAAGGTAGAAATGAGCGTTGTATCATATTTTAGTAGGGGATGGTGCCGACTTCGGCTTCGAGAACATTCCTGACTGAGTTGCAAATTTGCCGTCAAGTCCTCAAGCCTCCACTCTTCCCTCCAAGTCGGGAATCAAGTCTTCTTCCAAGCGCCAGCGTGCTTGCCGTGTTTTGGGAACTGTCGTGGACAGAGCCCCATTACACCGGGGTGCCGTGCATTGGGGACTGTCTTCGACAGAGCCCCATTGCACAGCCAAGACTTCCTCCAAGCGCCAGCGTGCGTGTCGTGTTTTGGGGACTGTCGTGGACAGAGCTCCA
>JAADYC010000981.1:0-10916 GCA_023338135.1 Phytopythium kandeliae
GGTTGAGCGAGCACTTGATGGTAGACACCTCGTCCTCGTGGATGAGAATCTTGTGGAACTGAGCGCAAAGTTTGTCGAACTCTGTCTCGTCCCGCTTGGCGTCGCTCTTGCGTTGACCCGGATTTGTGCGAACACGCTTGGTAGCAGCCGTCACTAGGTCTGATCCAGGGTCGTGCGCAACTTCCTGGGATCGGGAGCGTTTCGGCGGCAGGACCCACGCTTTTGCTCTCTAGTGCGCGTTCTCATCCAACACTCAGGAGTGTCGTCGAAGACGAAGTCGGCTCCATCGCCTACTAAAACGCGATGCAATTCCAATCTCTACCTTACATGGAGTATGCGCGTTTTCATTTGTGGCATCTCTTTTCGCGAGGATATATACAGACACGCACCCTTGCAGAACATACAGTTACCTCACCGTGCCCAGACGCGCTGCAACTATCGCGCACTGGATGAGCCGCGCTCGCTGCGCGATCGATGCTCCTCCCGATCCTCTGTGGTTTTTGCATTGAGGTGGTTTCGAGCATGGCAAGGAAGCGTTGGTGCAAATGATCGTTTTGTTTCGTATAAATACGATCGCACTTTCGCGAATTGTCTGGGACTGGTGTTTTCGATCCAATGAGAGCGCACGATTTGGAGAGCTGTCGTTGTTTTGGCGAATGAATTTTCTAGAGTTTTGGGCTGAAGTGCCGGAGTTGATTTGGGCTCAATGACCGAGTATCCGTAAAACACTTGCAGGCGTATGAAATCAAAGAATGACAGAGAGCATCGTCAGTGACACAGATAATAGCATCACAGATTTGGGCTCTATTCGTTCACTCGTTTGGACTCAGCAAATCACGCGACTCGTGTTTATTCACTCTGTTCAGTCAGCATGCAGCACTGACCAACTCGCCGTTCAAACCTGGTTTCAGTAAACGTTGCTCATTTGTCTTGGGTTTCAGTAAACTGCGCCACGGACCGACTGACAGACAGACATGTAGGGATAGTTCTTTTAAAAATGGTCAAGGATGAGGGTCCGGCGCTGACTCAGCCTCTATGTGGCGTGTACTGCTGCAACCGACTCGTTCTCGCCACGTCACAGATGAACCAACAACGCTCGTCCGGCGACGGCGGCGCTTATGCCTCGGCGCACGGCACGTACTCGACCGAGGAGATCTTGCCGTCGAGCGTCTGCAGCTCGTCGCCGTCGCTGGGCACGGTCAGGTCGTCACTGGAGCTCGAGAAGCGCTTGGAGAGTCCGCTGGTGCTCGCCGGCGTCTGCGCGGCGCTCGTGCGGCCGTTGAAGCCCTCGTGCTCGTACGCGACGACGTAGAAGTCGGCCGCGCCCCTGAAGAGCAGCACCTCGTGGAACTGGCGCCGGTACCTACTCTCGACGGCCGTGACGCTCGCCGAGTAGCAGCGCCCGTAGTGGCTCTCGCCCGCGTCCGCCAACAAGCACGCACGGCCCGCGGGCTCCACGAACAGCTCCTGCACGACCGCATCGTAGCCCGTGGCGGGCACGTCGGCGGCCACGAGGTCCACGCGCTGGCCGTAGGGCGGCACCGTGACGCGGACATTCGCTACGAGCTCGCAGCCGTCGGCCGCCGTGAAGAACCGGATACTGCCGATCGAGCTCGGCGCCGCGATGGGCGCCGCCTCGGTGCACGCGGCGTCTCGCTGGCCCACGCAGAAGGCCGCGCCGCCGTAGTTGGGCTCCTCGTAGAAACACACCTGGCACGCGTCCGCCGGCGCTGCGACCGGGAACGCGCGACCTTTGAACGCCGCCAGCCACGCCTCAGTCGCGTTGTGCGCGCTCTGCTCGGCGTCACCGGCGGCGGCGGGCGGCGCGGCAGCGAGCAGCAGCAGCGAGGTGAGCGCGGTGGCGAGCGCGGCGGCGAGCGAGCGGGGCATTGCGGTGGCAGGGGAGCGGCGCGGCTGGTGGTTCCGAGGTGAATTCGCGAGTGGCGCGCGCCGTCGCCTTCGCCGGCGCGGGGGCGGCCGCGCGCTTACGGGGCCGTGCCGGCGCCTGCGTGGTAATCCGCACCGGCAGACGGCGGCAGATGGCTGTGCGCGTGTGGAGGCTCCGGCGCGTGTGGAGGCTCCGGCGCGTGTGGCGCCGCTGGGACGTGGAGCGCCGGGTCGGAGCCGTCGGCGGGCACAGAGCTGGGGAGCGAGTAGGGGCGGCGGCCTACCCGCGGGCGGCATCTGCTCGCGCTGTTCGAGCGGCCAGCAGCGCCGGCGAGCGCCACCTGGCAGCCCGCGCCTCGCTCCCGCTCTTGCTCCCGCTCCCGCCGCCGCAATCCATTCCCGCCGAGCGCGACTGACGCGCTTACTTCCGTCCGGACACCCGCGGCCACCGCCACGCGCGGGCCGGAACCTGTCTGTAAGGGATGCGTCGTGAGCGCCTGCCCGCCTCGCGCGCTGGCCGCCCCAGCCGGCCGCACGTCAGCTCAGCGGCGCCTCTCCGCCGCACGCGCGCCGGCCGGCCGGACTCTCTCGCCCCCAACACTCTCGGCCACCGCCTCGCCCCGCCTGTTTCGGTTACGCTGTCCGGGTCCGTCTACTTGGAGCTGTACTGGCGCTTGAGGTTCTCGTAGTGCGCGAGCTCCGCTGGCGAGACCGACGGCACGACAGACGCCAGCGCCGCCAGCAGGTGCGCTTGGCGCACGCGCACGCGGAGCTCCTCAGGCGGCAGGCGGTTGAGCAGCATGCGCGCGGTCATCGGGCTCGACGAGTAGCAGTCGGCCGCATTGATCTCCTCTGTGCGCCGCGAAACAGCGAGGCGTGAGTGAGTGAGGCGTGAACGAGGCGACGCGCGGCTCCTGCAGGCGGCAGAGACGCACCGATCTGCCGGTCGAGCTCCTCGACGCGGTCCTTCAGCGCGGCCGCCAGTGCGCTCGAGCTGAGTGCGTAGAAGTCGGCGCCGGTGAAGTGCAGCGGACACTGCGCCACCACCGCCTCGAGGTCGACGTCGTCCGCCATGGCGAACTTACGCGTCTGCGCCTGCAGTACTTTGAGCTGCGCGGGCCGTTCGCTGCAGATGCCGAGGTAGAGCAGTCGGTCGAATCGCCCAGGTCGCAGCAAGCCCGTCTCCAGCAGGTCCGGCCGGTTCGTCGCGCCGATGACGAACACCTGGTCGTTGCCTCCGCCGCTAAGCCCGTCGATCTCCGTCAGTAGCTGCGAGACGACGCGATCCATGACGCCGCCAGAGTCTGAGCCGCGGCCGCGCATCGGGGCCAGCGAGTCCAGTTCGTCGAAGAAGAGGATGCACGGCCGGCAACTGCGCGCCTTGGCGAACACCTGGCGCACGTTCTTCTCGCTCTCGCCAATATACATGTTGAGCAGCTCCGGACCCTTGACGCTGAGGAAGTTCAGGTTGCACTCGGTCGCGATGGCCTTGGCGAGCAGCGTCTTGCCGGTGCCCGGCGGTCCGTACAGCAGGATGCCTGATCGCTGGCGCACGCCGCTGGCGAACAGCTCGGGGTGGTTGATCGGGAGTTGAACGACGTCGAGGATCTCGTCCTTGACATCCTCCAAGCCGCCGACGTCCGACCATTTGACGTTCGGGATCGACGCGTTGCTGACCTTGGAGTTGGACGACGACCGCGCCTGCTGGCTTTTGATCGCGGCCTCGAGGTCGCCAGTTGTGACGGCTAGCTCACTCGTCGAGACCTCCGGCGCGGCTGCTGCTGGCGCACTCAGCAGGTCTAGAATCGCGTCTTCGTCCGTGTCTTCTTCCTCGTCTCCGATCGCTCGATTCACCGCAAAGGCACCCGCGTCAGCGACAATGGACGACAGCTCGCCGAACGTCCGTCCCGCCGTGAGTTGAGCGACCTCTTTCAGATCCACGTCGCCTGACAGACGCACCGACGAGACGACATGGCGTAGGAAGTCGATGCGTCCGGGGAGATCTGGGGCCTCCAGTTGCATCTCGTACAGGAAGCACTGGCGAATGTACTTGGGCACGTCGCTCTTGTCCTCCACGCACGCGATGAGCGGGATGTTGTGGCTGTGCTGGCTCAGCGTGCGGATGCACTCGGAGAGCGCCGCACCGATACGAAGCTCGGCTTCGTCGTTCTCTTTGTCCACGGGGAAGAAGTGACTGATGTACAGCAGGCACGGAGACAGAGCACGCGCCTTGGCGACTTGCTCTCGAACGTTTTCCAGCAGGTGGAACTCGGACTGTCCCGTCAGTTCGGTAAACGGCACTTCGATGACCAGGATGCCCATGTACTTGGCCGCTTGATAGACAAGCGTGCGCTTTCCGACACCCCGCGGGCCACTGAGTAGGACCGACGTCGGGATATCGCACAGCATCGATGGGTACAGCACGTCGTACAGTTTGTTCACCGCTGGCGTCGGCAGCGACGTGTCGACCGGCGCAGGCAAAATGCGAGTTGCATCGTGGTAGCGGCAGTAGGACAGGAACCGCTTGATGCTCGTTTCGTCTGGCGCCGAGGCCGACACAGGCGTTCCTTGAACCAGCTCCGTGGCTTCAGATACCGAGTACGCGATCGCAGGGTTCCCGCCGGCCTCGAGTTTCTCGACCCGGAAGAAGACCAACGACGTATCGACATTCAAAGCCGGAGGCATCAGCACTGTGAGCGATGCGGACGGGATGGGCGAGTCTGCGTCGGAAGAAACCCCCCGGCTGACGAGGCACGAAGCTGGGATGTCGATGGACTTGTACGGGGCGTAGGCGGCCGCGGCTCGCACACGGTCACCTCCGGCGAGGGCATGGGTCTGCGACGTCTCCCGCAGCGCGATGGCGAACACATCGCCGGTCTGGAGAACCTGCGCAGAGGCGAAGAAGCTGCGAACAGCCTCCAGTAAACCGTCGGGACGCCTCATGACGGCGTGATCACTGCACGACAGACTCGACACCAGCAGCGGCGCGATCAACGCGTACGTCGCGGGCACTGGGTGCTCTTGGTGATGCCGTCGGAACGACGAAGGCAGCGCCAGCGCCGACGAGGAGGACGGAGCCGACAGTCCTAGCTCCTGCGTCGAAATCGCGCGCAGGGAGGCCTGCAGACACAACCCACAACGCGTAAGAGCGCTGGCGCCGCAATCGGCAGCAGCTGCCCCGGCGCACACTCACCGCTACCGTCACGTGACCGGACTTGACTGCGTGGAGAGGGATACCGAGATTGAACGCCAGTAATGGCGAGAGCGTCACGTCCGCAACCGCTGCGGCAGCGACAGAGTCCGCCTCGACGGCAGCGCCGCCGTCCTCGCGATCTCCAGTGTACGCGTCGGCGGGAGCTACCAGCACGAGCCGCGCGACGTGCGTGCGTCCATTGAGTTCGACAGCCACGAACGATCCGTTGACCACGCGCAGGCGCCGCAGCAGCGCCATGTCCGCTGTCGCCGCGAGCGTGAGCGCGTCATTGACGCCGAACGGGACGCCTCCGCGCTCCTTCCCAGGTGTCCCGTGGCTCCGTGGGACGAGCTCCGAGCCCCAGACGTGCGCGCGCACGAGTGCTGCGCTGCCTCTGTCGGCCGTCGAGCTTCCGGCGCTAGCGTCGCCGCCGCCGCCGCGCGCGAAGGAAGAGACCCACATGACCGCCGGTGTCCGCGCGCTCCTTGGTTGCTGCCGTGGCGGGTTGTTGCACTTTGAGCGATACGCAAACGAGTTGGCGGCATCAACGTGAGGATGTCGCGCGAAGGTCGCAGATGTCCTCGCTACCAACCGGTACTGCCGGTAGTGCAACCGGTATCTCCAAATCTTTCCCCAACGACCGCTTCGCGACTGATAGAGTTTTCAATAGAATCGCCGGGAGAAGCAGACAGACAGGCAGGCAGGCAGGCAGGCAGCATGAGCAAGGTGGCGACGGAGAAGAAGACGAAGCTGGCGGCGGCGGCGGGCGAGAAGGTGCCGGCGCTGATCATCGTAACGGAGGAGGACGACGAGTTCGAGGAGTTCGAGGACGCCGAGTGGACGGGCCAGGCCGAGGAGAAGGAGGCGCACATCAAGCAGCAGTGGCAGGACGACTGGGACATCGACGATGCCGACGACGACTTCTGCAACCAGCTGCGCAAAGAGCTGCAGAAGTCTTCGTAGATGCGCGCGGGTGCTCGCCGATCCGCCGAGTGGGCTGCTGGACAGGCACGTGGCGACCACGTCGCGGGCACGACGCGGCCGCTGGAGCGTCAGTCGCGTTGGATCCTGCGCGATCTCGAAGCCAGCATTTCGGGCGTAGGCAGCAGCGACGGACTACCGAGATCGGCATGGCGACAGACAAATACACTAGCATACTGGTGAGTGTGCAGCGCTGCCGGCGACCGCCGCAAAGCGAGTCCCGAGGCGTATGTGTGCGTTTGTTTCCTGCTGCTGCTTAGCTGTCCTGTTGGTTCCTCTATCGCCGGGCCTTCGCCTCTGCCTCCGCCTCGTTCCGCATGGCGCTCTTGCTGGGCCGCCCCTGTCCGCCCCGGCGCCTATTTCTTGAGGTGCTCCGGCGGTGACGGCGTGTACATGGCGTCGCGCTTCCACTCGGGCACGTACTGCTTGAAGCGCTCGTGCTCCTCCTCCTCCTCCGTGTCGAACAGCAGCTCCGGTTTGAAGTCCTCCTCGTGCTCGCTCTGCGCTGCGTCCGCGCTCGCTAGATCGTCGTCGTCGGCGGTCGCGGGCTTGGCGCGCATCGCAGCCTTGATCTGGTCCAGCGACGCGCGCGTGTTGAGCAGCTTGTCGATGGGATCGCGGACCTGGAAGGTCTGGAAGCGCAGGATGGGGAAGCTGTTCTTGAGCTTGAGCTCCACCTCGTGCAGCACGGCGGGCGACGTGTTGAACTGCGACACGATGAGCTTGCCGGTGTAGTGGCGCTGCAGCTCGCCCCAGCGCCGGTCCTCCACGCCGTAGCCCAGGCGCTTCTCGCCGCGGTTCTCCGTCGAGCGCACCACGCCGCCGTGCGACGTGATCAGGCGCGCACACTCCTGGAACACGGCCGCCACATCCTTGGGTGCCGCCTTGAGGTTCGTGATCAGCACCTGCTTGTACAGCGGCATGGCGTCCGGCGCTTCCTCGGCGTAGCGGCGATCGGTCCTCTCGGCGTCTTTGAGCCGCCCAAAGCCGCCAGTCAACACCACTGGTTCGTTTCAGCCAATGGAGCGGCTGTATTGTATTTAAGACCAATAGTAGGTTCTGGATGAGGGATAACACCAAATTGCGGGCTTTCATTGGTCATAAACACCGAAACGACGCGGCTTCAAGCAGAGCAAGGCGGCAACCGAGGCGAGGCGGCAAGCGCGGTGCTTGGTACGTCGAGCCGCGTCACAAAGCCATTGAAGCGTCTGGAAGGCGGCGGAGGCCAGGGCTGCGAAGGGCGAAGCGGGGCGGCGGCGCGGACTCGCAGTTCGAGCCGGAGACGCGTGCGACCCCGCCGCCCGAGGCTGTGATATCACACAAGGCTGCACTTGCGTGGCAGTGGCGGCCGTGGCCTGTAGCTCTACCGAGGGCTCTTCTCATCGGCGCGGCGTCTCGTCCGCAATCGCTGGACAGCCTAGCAACCGCATGACTTGGCTCCTCGCCACGGGAGAATTTCTCGCGCTCTGGCGTCAGCTCACCCGCGTGCTCCCGCTCGGTCTTCCGCTTTTGATCAGCGGCGATCGAGAAATTCTCAGTCACCCGATCAACCTGGAGCTATTTTCTCGGCAGGGTGGCTCCACTGCCTGTCGGCCCCGCAGTTAACGCCAGGAGCGGTGGGTTCGCGCAGGTGCCATTCCATTCTCCAGCTCTCGATCATCTAGGTAGGTAGTGGCGCTACTGGCCATCAGTCCCAGGATATTCTCGTTCGCATACGGAGACGCCGATGCTAGAGGTAGCCCGCGCGCCACTTTCTCCATGGACGTGGATTCTCGCAGCAAGAGGCTCTGGTGACTGCCGCTAGCGTCGAAGGAGTGTTGGCGCCGGTGCTGCAGCCTCGAGTTCATGGACTGGAGGAAGGTCGCTTGGACTTCCTGCTCCGGAGAACCAGTCTGCTATTCGACAAGTTGCCCCGGACGACAGAGCGGCAATGGGCGACAGCCTCGGCCTCGACCTCGACGTGAGGAGCATGAGCGACGCCAAGCTGCTGCAGCAGGAGCGAGAGACGTACGCGTAGTGGGTACGCTACACGACCAAGAGCGTCTCGAGCTGCACGTTTGGCGCGATCGGGGCGTGCGCCACGCTCGGATTCTCTCTGCTCGTCACGGGGCCGTTCGCGACCAGCCACGTATGCAACGCCAGGTACTACAGCGAGCAAACCGCTCGGTGTACGGCCGAGGTCAAGCGGCGCGGGCTCACGTCGCTCGACACCAACTACTGGGGCATCGGGACGGGCGCCGCGATGACGCTCGCGGTCGGAGCCTGCTGCGCGGCGGTCCCGTTCATGGACGGCGTGCAAGAGGTCGCGTCGGCCGCCACCGACTGCGTGCTAGATCCGCTCGAGTCCGCCGTTAACGCGGGGGCGATGGCGGCGATGGGCCAAGTCGGCGCTGGGGCGGACGCTGTCAACGGAGCCGCCGAGATGGCCGCCGGCGTCGGGCACCACGTGCTCTCCGAGCCAGGCGCGGCCGCAGTCCAAGACGCGCTCGGATCGCTGCCGACCGACGCTGTCGCGCAAGGGATGATCCAGGGGATCGCTCTGCAAGCCGAAGTCGCCTCCTATGTGCTGCCCGAGATCGTCGAGGTGTCCATCCTGGCAGCCGGCGCGCACGGCGTCTTCATCGGCTGCGAGTCCCGCGTCGGGGTGGAGTTCACGCGCCAGTCCAAGCGCGACCTCGCCAGGTATTTGGAGACCCGCAGCCGGCGGCTCGATAGGGAGGCCGCGTGGCAGCTCGTCGAGAGGATCCACGCCGAGCCAGTCACATTCCTTACCAAGTTCAGGGAGCTCTCCAACCACGCACTGCTGCAGCGAGAGTCCGAGCTCGTGGCCGCCTCGTCCAAGCGCCTCGTCGAGCTCGGCTTCACAGTCGGGACCCCGTTCGTTCTCCCCATGCCGTCCAGTCCCGTGGCCGCATTGGTTCAGTTGCGCAGCACATACTTGATGCTCCGCGAGCTGCGCGAGTGCGAGATCGAGCACCATCAGCGGAAGCTACCGGCACAGCTCTCCCAGAAGCTGGTGGCTGGTGTGACTGGCGGCTTGGAGGGATCCGTGGAGCAGCTCAAAGGACTCTGCGTCGACCTGCTGGCGCCGTGGTGAGCCCCTCCGGTGAGCTGCGAATGATCGGCACTGCGTGGCTGAACGTCTCCAGCCCCAGTCGACGATCGTGGTGCATTGAGTGGCTAGTAGGGTAGGACCAAGCTGCATTTCGCGTCAGGGACTTGTATCAAAGATAGCTCCGAGTCGCCAATGAACGCGTGTCTCCCGGGAGCCGATCGCAGACGACACTCTCCCGCCTCCCTTCAAGTCCAGCGCTGCAGACTCTGTGCTACCACGGTCGCCGGGCTCGCAGTTTGCTCCGGAACCGCCACTTGGCCCAGGCTCTTGACCAACGTGGTTGATAACCACCACGACAGCTCTCAGTTCATCGCCTGCTCCTCGATCGACTTCGACTCGCGCTCCTTTCCCTTCGTCGACTCGCGTGCCGTCCTCTGCTCGAGCTGTCTCTTCGGCGTGGTCGACTGGGGTTGTGGCGTCTTCTGCTACGGCTCCTTGTGCGGCGCAGCCGAAGCGATCTCTCTCCGCTGCGGCTCCTACTCCTACTCCGGCTCCTACTTCGGCTCCTACTTCGGCTTCGTCGTGACGCGGGCGACCAGCGATGCCCCCGACCAGGCGACTCGCCGCGCGTACCGGGACTTTGGCTGTCGCGGTCGCGCCGTCGCTGCCGCCGCCTCGGACCGGGAGCGCTCTGTCGCGTCTCCAAGCTTACACCGCGCTCCTCTCGCCATTCCCGGTGTTCATACGAGCTATGCGGCCTCCGAGCGCCAGACGTCGCTTCTCCGCGCGTGCCATTGCCGTCAGATTCACTCTTGGTCTGCTTCTTCTTCTCGCCGGCCATCTGAACGCGCACCGCTTTGCCGAGGATCTCCACGCTGTCGCGGCCGTTGCAGGCCTCGACGGCTCGCAGTGCGTCTCCTCGCTTGGCAAACTGCACGAACGCGAAGCCCGGCGGCTGCCCGACCAGCAAAGGACGCGTCAGCCAGCCATCGCTCGGACACGCTGCAGCGTCCCGTCGCCCGTTCGCACCCTGCGCGCGACCCAGATGTTGTGGATGACGCCGAACGTCGCGAACTGCGCCTGCAGGTCCGCCTCCTTCGCCCTGGGCAGCAGGTTCCCCACGTACACGCGGCGCGAGTCGTCCGCGGCGTCGGCGGCCTCTTCCGTCCCCATCGTCGTCGCTGGCTCGGCGGTGGGATTGGTCGGCAAACAGCAATTACTGTGAACACCTCACCAGTTGATAGAGCGACTACATTCAAAACTGCTCAAGCTGATAGCCAACCGATAGCCTGGGTTTTACAGCCTCAAGGGTACTAGTATCAGGGAAACTCCCAAAAACTTGACGCTTAAGCCAGCATCTCTCTTCGCACATTCATTGGCCGAAATCATCTACCTCGAATATTCGAGAAAGTACGATCGAATCTATACGATACGGTACGGTAATCGACCATTCCAGAGTCTTCGCGGACCTACGATCGAGCTTAAGCGGAACAATACAGTAATCTCAACCGCGGCACTTCCGCGCGGTGACCGAAAGCCGCCTCCATACGAAAAGCGTCGGCACGCGCGGACGGCATCGAGTACGCGGCGAGCGCTGCAACAAACGGTTCCTAAAGTGCGAGAGAGCTGCAACGCGCCTGGGCACGGCGAGGGAACTGTGTAGTCAGCAGGTGTGCATGGCCGAATGTGTCGTCATGAAAAGAGATGCCAAAAATGAGAACGCGCATACTCAATGTAAGGTAGAAATGAGTGTTGTATCATATTTGAGTAGGGGATGGTGCCGACTTCGGCTTTCAGAAC
>JAADYC010000982.1:0-10910 GCA_023338135.1 Phytopythium kandeliae
ATGACGGTGATACCCCGTCTAAAGCGATCGATACGGAGCAACTCGAAATTCGACCTTCAACGTCTACGTATGCAGCACGCAGTTCTCTCTCTCTCTCTCTCTCTCTCTCTCTCGAGCAGCAGCAGCAGCAGCAGCAGCAGCGCTGTTTGATTCACGATGAGTGAGTACCAGAATGACCTTTGGACGCTCCCAAGCAGCGACGACGTGATTGCGTCAAAGAGACACTTCTCCGCTCGTCCGCGCGGATCGGTTCCGGCCGCAAGGGAGGGAGGCATGGTCGAAAGGGCTGAAACGGCTTCGTTACGCATACGATGAATCCCCACGAGATTGGGATTTCGGAAATAGTCGAAGCTGCAGTGCGAAGTTGCACGCAATTTTGCAAGGTTGCTTCAAGCAACGGAGCGCAGTACGTGCAACTCATTTACGTGCAACACAAACAATTCGCACAACATCGAAGATGCAGTGAATTGGCACCACCGGTGCTGGTGCTGTCAAGTGCGTGGAGGATAGTCAGGAAGGGTGGCGGCGGTGGCGGCGGCGGCGGCGCGAGCAGGCGGCGCGAGCAGGCGGCGAGATCCGACCTGCTCGCGCTCCGTGCCGAGGTGCTCGCCCTTCACGGCCTTCGACGGCATCGTGTTGTGATGCACTCTTTTGGCAGCACTAGGCTGGCCGTTCAGCTGCGAGTATGTTCGACACGGATTGATTCACATGCGTTGCTGCTGCGTCCTAGCTGTCCAGTAGTCTGTATCAGCAGTGAGCGATGCGCACGCGTCGGCCACCGCGTCCATGCAGCCCCAGACCACGATGGCGGCGCTCACTTCGTGGCGCGGCACGGCGCGGCGCGGCACAACCCGGCCTGTTGGTCGTAGCAGGCGTTAAATGACGCGCCACTTCGCCCTCGTTCCCTCGCGACGACGCCCGCGCGCGCGCGCGTTCCAGCCTCCGCCGCCGACCTGGCGTGTACCGCGGTGCGGATGCGCAAAGCTGAAGTTGGCTCTCCGGCGTCGGTACGCGGCGAGCGAGCGTCCCGTCCGCCCCGCTTCTCCTCCCCACGACAATCAAGTGGCCGCGCGATAGACGAGTCTCGCGCCGCCGTCGCCGTCGTCGCCACCGCGGTGGTGGTGCCATCCGCGGCCTCCTAAAGTCGCCGCATGCGCTGCGTAAACGTGGCGGAAGCGCGCTTGCTTGCTTGCTGCCGCCGCCGCCGCCGCCGTCGCCGTCACTGCCGTTGGTGGCACGCCAGCGCCGTTGGATCTCGTGCGTTGCCGCGAGGAGCTTGTCGCGAGGAGCTCCACGCGGCGCTAGTGGTCTCTCAATCAGGTGAAAATTCGCCGCGGCCGGCTTGGACGCCGCGATCAATCCACCAAGGGCTGCCTGTTCTTCGGACTCTCTGTGAATGCATACCCCAGTCATGCCTCGCAAAGCATCCCGACCAAAGCAGTGCGTCATCAGCCCGCATGAATTCATATCCCGTTTATCTAGCCGCTTCAAGCGCGAGCGCTGTCCGAGCGCCTGCACCCTCGTTCGGTGGTCCGTCGCGCGCCTTGAGCCGTGCGACGCCGTTTTTGACCCGCTTGAATCAAGTACCGCTTCTGTTTTGCCCAATCATAGTCCACCCTAACCCCATGAATTCCAGTGGATGCAGAGTGATGGTCAATCGGGGAACAAGCGGCCCGCTGTCTGCTTGGCAGGAGCCACTCCTACGGCCAAGCAGCTCCGAGGCGCTCGTGACCGCCGCGGCCATTAGACAGCAAGACGCCGCCAGGCAGGTAGGCAGGCAGAAGGCAGGCAGGCAGGCAGGCAGGCAAGCGGCCTCCCTCCCTTCCCTCTCGTATCCTCCGCTTCCTCCCCCGTCCGTCGTCGGTCGGCCCGCTCGCGCCTCCTCCTCCTCGGAGGACGCGGACGCCACGACGATCATCTTCCATCGGTCCTCCGCCGGCAGCGGCGCGCCGCACATGGGCGCGGGCTGCTCGAGACCCGAGCCGCGCTCGCTCATGGACCGCATCCTGGACGCGCTGGCCGACCCGCCGGCGCGTGGGCGGCGCCAGCAGCTGGCGGCGAGTCGCCGGCGCCGGTCGGCGTCGCCGCAGTCGTCGGCCGCGCTCTGCCGGTCGCCGCGCGCGTGGCGGCCGCGCCGGACGCACGCGCCGGCGGCTGGCACGGCACGCGAGGAGCTGACAGCCGCGCGCGCGTGGGAGCAGGCGCACGAGCCGCGGCGGCTGCGCGAGTGGGGCCGCCACGTGGCGAGCCCGGTGGTGAGCGACTACGCGGCCGTGTCGACGCAGAACAGCAAGTTCCGCAAGCGCATGGAGGACGAGTGCGTGGCCATCCCGCACTTCCGCGCGTTCGGCGCGGACCCGGCCGAGAGCTCGTTCTTCGGCGTGTACGACGGCCACGGCGGGGACTTCTGCTCCAAGTACGCGGCCAAGCACCTGCACCGCAAGCTAGCGGCGGCGCTCGAGCAGCGCTTCGGCGCCAAGCGCTTCGAGGCGGCGTGCAGCAGCAGCGGCGCGAGCGCCGACACAGCCTCTAGCAGCCTGGACGGCGCCGAGCCGCCCGAGGGAGACGTCTTCTCGAGCGAGGACATGGCGCGGTGCTGGGCCGAGGCCTTCTCGGCGCTCGACCGCGAGCTGGGCGAGTTCGACGAGTCGGCCTCGAGCGGCTCGACCGCCGTCACGTGCCTCATCCGCAAGTGCCACGGCCACACGAGCTTCCACGTGGCCAACGTGGGCGACTCGCGCGCCGTGCTCTTCGCCGGCGGCCGCACGACGCGCCTCACGGTGGACCACAAGGCCACGAACGAGGACGAGGCGCGCCGCATCCGCGCGCTCAACGGCATCATCGTCAACCGGCGCGTGGCCGGCTGCATCTCGGTCACTCGCGCGCTCGGCCAGGCCGACGAGAAGCGCTTCATCACGAGCGCGCCGCACGTCGCGTCGGTCGGCGTCGACGCCTCCAGCGCCTTCCTCATGCTCGTCAGCGACGGCGTCTCGGACGCCTTCAGCGACGAGGAGCTCACGGCCTTCATCGGCGCCCGTCTGCGCGCCGGCCACGCGCCGCTCGCCGCCTGCAAGGAGCTGCTGGACGAGGCCAAGCAGCAGGGCTCCATGGACAACATGACGGCCGTGCTCATCCGCTTCGGCGACTGAGCGGCTGCCAGCGCGCGACAGTAGACTGGAAGCGACGGCCGACGACCGACGGCGCTCGGCCGCGCCTTAATTTATCCCTCGCATAAATACAGCGGGCGTCCGTAGACCTACAGACCAGTCACTCGCTCGCGCTCGCGCTCGCCGCGGCCGCGCCGGCGGCGCCACGCGTCGCAGACCGACCACACGTCACACGCCGCACGTCACAGGTCACAGGTCCGAGGTGCGCGGCGGGGCGTACACTGGCGTGCTGCGCCGGAACGTGAGCACGAGCGGCTTGGGAGCGAACTGCATGACCTGCACCGTGCGCTTGTAGCCCAGCTGCTGCACGTCGTAGTGGTTGATCGTCAGCAACGCGTCGCCCACGCGCAGGCGGCGCCGGGACGCGTCGCGGCTGGCGAGCCCCGAGGCGCGCACTTCGCTCACGACAGGGAAGGGCAGTCCGGCGAGCGGCTTGAGCTGGATGCCAAGCGGCCCGTCCTCCTCGCGCCAGATGACGTGGCACAGCGCCTCCTCGAGCCGCGCGCGGCTGCGCAGCGCCTCAACGCGCTCGAGCGACAGCAGGCGCCGGCGCCGGCGCGGCAGCTCCCGCTCGTGCGCGAACGGCCGCCGCAGGCGCAGCACGGCGGGCCGCACGCCGTCTTCCAGCACGCGCATGACGCGCTCGAAGGGCGACACGCTCGCGGCGGCGCTCTCCTCGTTCACCGCGACCAGCAGGTCGCCCTCGCGCACGTTCCACATGCCCGGCAGCGTGTCATTGCCGTCCGCAGTCGCCACGCGCGGGAAGTCCGCGCGCGCGCTCGGCTCGAAGCTCAGCGCGCCGAGGCTCGACCCGTGCCACAGCAGCAGCTCGTACTCGCGGAACGTGGCCTCTCCCTCTCCCTCTCCCTCGGCCTCGCCAGCCGACAGCGACGACGACGAGGCCGTGGACGCCGTGCGCCGCAGCGACGACGCGTGCGCGAGCCGCAGCTTGTCGCGCAGGAAGCCCTGGATCTTGAGCGCCGCCTCGTCCTCCGCCGCGGTCGCGCGCAGCCACTGGCCAAACGGACGCGCCGCTGGCGTCTTGTGCAGTCCGCGCGCCTCCACCGCCGCTGCGTCCTCGCTCGGCGCTTGCGCGTCCAGCGGCCCCATCATGCTGCCCGCCGACGCTGATGGCGAAATGACCGAGGCAGCGAGCAGCTCCACGCCGGCGACTTGGCGTTTGTATGGGTGAGTTGGGTTCGCGCGCCTGGGATGGGACACATCGCGTGTGGACCACCTCGAATGGCAACTCGCCGGCAACTTGCGCACCGTTGTGGGTGCCACAGGTGGTTTCGCTTTATCTCGCCGTTTGTATCCTGCGCGCGCGTGTCTCGACCTTCTGGTTGTCTCCTGGTCTGTCGAGCGAAGCGCTTCCGAAGCGGTCCAGACGCTGCTGCCCCAGCGCCTCAACTCGCTGCACGCGCAACACACGCGCGCACAACGCAATGCAGCGCACAGCGCAGCAACGCGCAATGGCCAGGCATCGCCGCAGAGCGAGCATAGCAAATACCTTCGCGGAAGATCCGGATGTTGCGCGTCCTCCGCGTCAAACGATGCATGCGCAACATTACAGCAAAATACACATTAATACGTCTCAGAGATCGTGCCTTTTACGGTATTTCCGCAAGATACCGAGAGCCGAAAGGGGGGCGAGAAGAGCAAGCAGAGCGGCGCGAGGAAGCAGGCGGCAAGCGAGGTGCACCATGTTCCAGACCAAGTGAGTGGCCATAGCGGCGGCCGACGCGCGCGCGGCGACGCACGGAGCCGTGCGCATGGATTCTTGTCGCGCGCGGTCGCCGCCTCTGCTTCCCGCTGTCCATGAGTCCGCGTATTGACGCCGTTGTCTCTGCTTTTGCCTCGCCGTCCGCAGCACGGAGTATGACCGCGGCGTCAACACGTTCTCGCCGGAAGGCCGCCTCTTCCAGGTCGAGTACGCAATCGAAGCTATCAAGGTGTGCTGCTTGTCTGCCTCCTGGTCACCGCGGTGTGGAGACGCTCCGTCTGAACCGACGCTTTTCCGCAGATGGGCACGACCGCGATCGGTATCCGCACCAAAGAGGGCGTGGTGCTGGCCGTGGAGAAGCGGTTGACGTCGCCGCTGCTGGAGCCCGGCAGGTGCGTGCGGCCCTCTCCGGCGCGGATCCTTCCCTCACCGTACTAGCGCCGGCGCTAACAGCAACGCGACTGGCTCGGGCAGCATCGAGAAGATCCTGGAGATCGACCGCCACGTCGGCGCGGCCATGAGCGGCATCACGGCAGACGCACAGACGTTGATCGATCACGCGCGCGTGGAGGCGACGAACCACTGGTTCTCGTACGACGAGCGCATCCGCGTGCAGGCGCTGACGCAGGCGATCTGCGACCTGGCGCTGAGCTTTGGCGAGGGCCAGGACGAGAACAACCACAAGCAGAAGATGAGCCGCCCGTTCGGCGTGGCGCTGCTGCTCGCTGGCATGGACGACAACGGGCCGCAACTCTTCTTCTCGGAGCCGTCAGGCACGTACTGGCCCGTCAAGGCGCACGCCATCGGCTCGGGCTCGGAGGGAGCGCTGAACAACCTGAAGGAGAGCTACTCGGAGGACATGACGCTGCAGGACGCCGAGGCGCTGGCCATCGGCGCGCTCAAGCAGCACATGGAGGAGAAGCTCACGAACGTCAACGTCGAGCTGGCCACCGTCACGGCCGCCAAGGGCTTCCATGTGTGCACAGCTGCGGAGCTAGACGAGGTCATCGCTCGCCTGTGAGCCGGCGAGGGCCGCGCACGTGGTCTAGCGTCGCGGGGTAGCGTAGTCCCCGCCTGCAAGGCAGCGAGGCGCGCAGTATTGGACAAGACGCGCGATCGAGCACTTTGCCCGGCCTTTGCTGTGGACTGAGCTCGAGCCGCGACACTGGGGGCGTTTGTTCACTTGTTGAGCCCTCTCTCTACCTGCCGGCGGCGTCACTGTCCGGCCAATGCGCGTGCGCGCAGGGCCGGCGCCGCCATCACAGACAGCGCTCGAGCTGCTCCGCCACCTTGTCGACCACGGGCTCGCTCTCGACCTCGTCATCGAGGCTGCCAGTGGAGCTCGCGGAGCTCGAGGCCGCCGCTGCGAAGCTGTGCAGGCGCGAGATGATCATGTCGAGCGCGACCGAGTTGACGCCGTGCGGGATGATGATGTCCGCGACGCGCTTGGACTGCTCGACGAACATCATGTGCATGGGGCGCACCGTCTTCATGTACTGGTTCATGACCGACTCGGCCGTGCGCGCGCGCTCCTCCATGTCGCGGCGCAGGCGGCGCACGAGCCGGATGTCGGCGGCCGTCTCGACGAAGATCTTGATGTCCATGAGGTCGGCCAGCGCCTGGTCGGCGAAAATGAGGATGCCCTCGACCAGGATCACGCTGCTGGGCTTCATGCGCGTCGTCTCGGGGCAGCGCGAGTGCGTGCTGAAGTCGTACACGGGCACGTCCACCGTCTTGCCGGCGCGCAGCAGCCGCAGGTGGCGCACCATCAGGTCCGTCTCGAGCGAGTCCGGGTGGTCGAAGTTGTGTTCGGCGCGCTGCGCCATGCTCAGGTGGCCCAGGTCCTTGTAATAGTAGTCGTGCGACAGGTATGACACGCGGTCGGCGCCGAACTCCGACATGATGGCGCGCGACAGCGTCGTCTTGCCCGAGCCCGAGCCGCCGCACACGCCCACGACCAGGATCGGGTTGCCCTCGTCGTTGAGCGACGCCGCGCTATGGCCGCGTCGCTCGAGCGTGAAGCCGCGCGCACCCCAGTCGGCCTCGCGCGCCGCCGCCGCCGCCGGCTTGGGCTCCACCGCCGCGTCGAAGTACACGATGTCCTTGACCAGCTCCAGCTCGCGCTCGCCCGCCGCCAGTAGCTTCTGCACCGCCGGCCGCCGCGACCGCCGCGCGCGCGCGCGCGTGGCCGTGGCTGCCGCCACCAGCGCCACTACCAGCGCCGCCACCTCCAGCACCGTGCTCGCCTTGACCATCGCGACGTCACCGAGTCCGCGTCAGAGCGGGAATGGAGCCGGCGAGCGCGCAGCTGAGCGAGCGAGCGCGCCGCTTTGCGCGCGGAGGAGCCGTTGCGTATTTGTGACCAATCGCGTGCCGTGTAGACCGAAACAGCCAATGCGACGCCACGCAGAGTATTCAGAACCGCCGTTTCCGCGAATCAGAGGGTCCCGTTCACGGCTATGCGAACGAGCACAGCCGCCGCGCCACGCCTCGAAAAGACTGGCGACTAGCGCCGCTGCCTGCCTGCCGCCTATGCTGCTTGGTGGCCACGGCGCGTCGAGGTCGGCGCCGCGCACCAAGAAGAGCGGTCGGCCTGCCCTCGGACTCGTCGGTCGCTCGCCGATCGATCGATCGACCGGTCCGTCGGTCGGTCGGTCGGTGAACGAGCGAGCGAGCAAGCCAGGCGATACTAGAGAATCGTACTGTACGCGCGTGACGAGCCGTCGGTCACGCGCGCATTCAGCCCGATGGTAAGCAAACAAGCACCACGCGGAGGAGCGCCGCCTTGAAGTTGCTGCTGATAAGACTCGCCGGGCGGGCGGGCAAAGCTCTTGTTCGCCACCGAGCCGAGCCTACGTGCTACCGGCGACCGAGTCGATGAGCAGCTGGTAGCCCGAGTCGAGCGGCGCATCGGGGTCGCGGACGGCGCGGCAGATGGCCGGCATGTCCGCGTCGACGTCGAGGAAGTCGGCGAGGAAGAGCAACAGCTGGAAGTCGCGGATGCGCGCCGCGTACGGCTCGCCGCGGTAGGTGCGGAGCTGCGCCTGCAGCGCGGCGCGCGAGCGGCGGCCGGCGTCGCCCTCGCGGTGGAGCTTGGGGAAGTCGCTCTTGAAGCCCGAGTCGTGCGTGGCCACGGGCACGACGCAGAGGAAGAAGTTGTTGTCCACCGCCGGCGCCGGTTTCATCTCCACGAGCGCAGTGAAGGTCTCCGGCACGGCGCAGACCTTGGGGTCGGCCGCGTCCTCGGCCAGCGCGCCGGCTGCGAACATCTCGACGCACTGATCGCTCACCTGGAACGCCTCAAAGCTCGCCTGACCCTGCTTGTCCAGCGTCACCTTGAGTGTCACGAACAGCGAGCCGCGGTCGCCGGCGTCCGCCTGCAGCTGCGCCGCGAGCAGCACCTCACGCGCCGACAGATGGAAGCTCTCGTCCTCGCGCGGCGGGTGTGAGAAGACCCAGCCGACCTTCTCACGGCCCAGCGCGGCGGCGATCGCGTCCACGCGGTCCGCCAGCGGGTCGTCTAGCACGTCAAAGCCGTCCGGGTCACCGTGCTGCGGCGGCTCATACAAAAAGTCGACCGTCACCTGCCGCGTCTCGGCATCCGTGGAGCCGTAGAGCCACCCGCAGCGTGATTGCTGGAAGGCGAACTGGCGCAGGTACCGCTGGAAGTCGTCGCAGGCCGCGCCGTCCAGCGACACCTGCGTCACGTGCGCCTCCTTCTGCGCGCTGATCTTGAACTCGAACTGCGCGTCCATGCGCATGAACTCGCCCAGCGTCCAGTGCATCTTCATGTCGCGCAGCGACTTGAGTCCCGGCCGGAAGCCACGCTTGTCGCCCTCGTCCGCGAACGTCACCGGCGTCAGCGTGCCGTCCGCCGCCACCTTGGTGCGGATCGCCGCGCCGCCGCTGCCCGCGCTGCCCGCACCCACCAGCTCGCCCTCGTACGCCAGGAACACCATGTCGCCGTGGCCCAGCTGCAGCGCGCGCAGCGTCTGCGCGTCGTCCGCCAGCGCGCGGCCGCCCTGCGCGTCCAGCGACAGCACCTGCGCGTCCGCCGAGATTGCGTGGTGTGCGGCGATCCACGCCTTCACGTCCCCCACCGTCGACTGCGGCGACAGGTCCGGCACGCGCCACGTGCCGTTCTTCGAGCGCACGCGCAGCAGCATCGCGGGGCGGCAGCGAGGCGCGGAGCAAGCAGCAAAGGCAGGAGGAAGCAGCGCGAGGCTGGTGTGTGTAGTGTGTATTTCTCGCTCGCGAGCGTATCCTTCGCGAGCGACACGCATTCCGCGTAGGAATGCGTGCTGTCTCTTCCAGTCGGTCCGAATCGCACCGAAATCAGTTAGTAAAGCCTCCGTTCGACGTGGCCGCCGATTGCTTCGCTCGACAAGCTGCGACTGAGCTGCCCGACATGGCGGCGCCGATCGACATCCAGTACCGGCAGCTCCTGGGTGCGTCCGGCGCTCCCTGCGCGCGCGCGAGCCGCCGAGGCCGGCGCCGAGGCTAACTCTCCGTCTGCTGCGGCCAGAGGCGCTTGTGGACCGCCGCGTGGTGCCGCAGCGGTGGCTGGAGCAGCACAAGCAGCTGCGCGAGGCCGTCGCCGCGCTCTACCCGGCGCTGCCGGCCGCGACTGACGCGCTGGCCGCGCTGCGCACCAAGAAGCCGAGCCACGAGGACGTGCACTACTTCGACTGCAAGTTCATCTTCGCCTGTCTGGCCGCGTCGGACGAGGGAGCCAGCAAGAACTTCTTCGGACAGGTGCGGAGCGCGGCGCCTCGTGGCCGATCGCGACAACTGGCGGTGCTCACGCGCCTTGCTCTCGCCTTCGCCCTTCGCAGTACACGTCGCCGGTGCTCAGGCAGTGGGCCGCGCTCGTGCGTCAGTATGAGAAGAACAACGTGTTCGCCGCCGAGGCGGCGCGGATCATCGCGCAGAACACCGCCTTCGAGATGTGCGTGCGCGCTGGGCTCTGACGCGGCGATAAACGGCGCGGCCAGCGCGACTCACCGCGCTCTGCGGCGCTGTGGACAGCCCGTTCCTGAAGAAGGCGATGCAGCAGAACGAGAAGCAGGTGGTGGACAACAAGGCCAAGATCCAGGTGCGTCCGCGCCGTCCGCGCCATTCGCTCGAACTCGTCGTT
Organism: Phytopythium kandeliae; assembly: GCA_023338135.1. Classification (NCBI taxonomy): domain Eukaryota; phylum Oomycota; class Peronosporomycetes; order Pythiales; family Pythiaceae; genus Phytopythium; species Phytopythium kandeliae. The sequence goes on from JAADYC010000982.1 coordinate 10,028, forward strand.
GGCTGATCGTTCACTGCGCTCCCCCACCCGCTCGCCGTGACTCTATAGGACCTCCACAGGAGCATTGCCGAGTACAAGCGCAGACTCGACGCGTCCTGTGCCGACATGGGCATCCCCGTGCGTGCGCATTGGTCGCCCGCGCGCTCTGGTGCTCGACCCGCTGTCGGGACGCTGACGCTCGAGCTGCTGCGTGCAGGGCGACGACTTCCGCTCCGAACTGCAGCGCCTGCCTCTAGGACTGCCGAGCGTCCTTCAAGCAGCAGGCGAGGCCGTCTGTGCCGCTGACGTCGCCCGCGCGATGGAGTATCACGAGGCGCTGCAGTCGTACCTGCACAGCTGCGAGTCGCCCGCGATTGACGCGTCCGCGGACGCGGCGAGCGTGCCGGACCAGGAGAAGGCGCGGAAGAAGAAGAAGTCCAAGGCTGGCAAGGCGCAGCCCGAGTCTCCGCGCGGCGCGGAGGAGTCGTTCGAGCTCGTTGCGGCTCCGTTCCGCTTCTTCCCGGCGCTCAAGGCACTGCAGGCGGCCGAGGACGCGCTGGACGCGCCGCCGCCCGCGTCGCTGGACTTTGAGGCCGAGGCGGCGGAGATCAGCTGGGACATCTCGGTAGACGAGGCCGGCACGGCCGAGTCGACGGGCGACGCCGCTGGCACGATTGACTGGGGAATCGAGACGGTGGCGACTCCGGACGACGAGTCCATGGCGACCGACGGCCCGGTCGTCCCGGTCGAGATCGACTGGGATATCACCACGAGCGAGGCATCGGCAGCCGGCGCCGCGGACGACGGCGGCCCCGCCGCGTCGACGGAGGCGGACGCCTCTGGTGCGGAGCCCAGGCCGGCGACGCGTGTGGCGCTCCTGCGGGACGCGGACTTCCGCGCTGGC
>JAADYC010000983.1:0-10903 GCA_023338135.1 Phytopythium kandeliae
CGCTGAGCGCGACCGCAGCGGCCGCGAGCAGCGCCAGGCGGGCCCACGAGCTCGCGCGCTTGGAGATCATGTTGTCGACGCCGCAGCTGGAGCAACGGGCCGGCGGAGCGGGTCGGTGCGGAGGCTGCTGCTGCTGCTGCTGCTTGCGGACTGGGGCGCGAATTCCGAAGTGAGCGACCGAGCGGTCGGTCGACGGCACGGGACGGGACCCGCACGGCCGAAGAACCGGCTGACTGCCTCCCGAGGATGCCGAGGGAAGAACCTACACGTTGTCCCGCCTCCGCACCAAGGGGATGGGCGTGCGTGTGCCGTTGTTTGAGTCTGCACTGTAGCGGGCGGCGCGTAAGGAGCGGCCGCCTGTATGGCGCGCTCTATGGGAGGGGAAGCGTGCCGATGCCCCTCGCTGACCGACACGTACGGTAAATGCACACCGCCGCTGCTGCTCGGCAGATTGTGCATGCATGAGCTAGCTAGAGTGGCATTGTGTACCATACGGAGACATTTACAGTACGTCCCACCGCATAGGATGGACACAGCGAGGAACCTGCGATACCGTATGTCCGTCAAACCCGATAGCGCGAGATCCTTACTGCAGCACTTGACTCTCGCCTGTGAGATATAGTACGAGCCACCGACGCCTGTGAACTGCCGTTCGAGCCTGCGCGTGACAGCAGGGAATTCACCGGCGGAATGATTAGAACCCGCCGCTGGAGTGTGCGCGGCGGGCTGAGAACCTGGAATATAATGTAGGCAGCGAGGCGCTTGCGCGTCTCGTGGGTTCGACGATGGTGTTTCAGTGTTGGTTGGTTTGCATAGAGCGCTGGCGTGGTTGCCATGGTCTCTCTCTGAAAAGATGGCATGCATCCACGAGTCTGGAATGGATCCACTGACCACGCAGGCGGCCACGTCGGGCGACGCGATGGTCCATTCTGCGCTCTGATTGGCTGGAGAGCAAATCAACGCCGCACTCTGATTTGCAACAGAGCAGAATTTCTACTGATCTCCGTATACTATACTGGATACTCGTTGAAATGTCGTTCTCGGTTGAAGAATGCCGCCGACAAGCAAGCAGCACTCGTTCCGCCGCTGGCCGCAATTCGCAACAACAGCAACAATGCCGACCTGACCGACTGACGCACCGGCAAGGAGGAAAGGAAGACTCAACGGACTCGGAACTCGCCGCCGATCGTTACCCACCGCCGCGGCACCACGGCGGTAAGCCCTTCGGCGGCCGCGCTGTCGGAGACGGATGCGGCTAGAGAGATGGATCGCAGACGGAGAGTTTATTGTGAAGAAATCGCTCGTGAGCAGGTGCTCCGGAGCTCAACACGGTGTCTGGACGATAGCGATATGCAAGCGGTGCCTCGCACACAATGAGGCGCCTTAGACGTTCATGATGGGCTCCTTGGTCTCCACAGGACGCGACGGAGTCATCATGGAGGCGAAGTCGCCCTCCGGCGGGTTCGCCGCCTTGACCGTCGGCGACGACGACCCGTGCACGCTGTGCTCGTATGCGACGCCGCCGTGGTACGAGATGTCGAGTCCGTTGATCTCCTTCTCCTCCGACACGCGCAGGCCGACCGTGTACTTGAGCGCCATCAGGATGATGGCAGTCACCACCATCGAGTAGGCCGCGGCGAAGCACTGCGAGACGAACTGGTGCAGCAGCTGCTCCGGGTGGCCGTAGAACGCGCCGCCCTCGATGTTCGGGTTCACCTCCGACGTGGCGAACAGACCCGTGAGCAGACCGCCCATGAAGCCGCCGCAGCCGTGGATGCCGAACGAGTCGAGCGTGTCGTCGTAGCGCAGGTAGTTCTTCAGGTGCACGGCGCCGAAGCCAGTGGCGGCGCCGACAACGCCGAAGATGACCGCCGCCCACGGGTACACGAAGGCACAGCCGGGCGTGATGGACACGAGGCCGCCCACCGCGCCACTGACGGCTCCGCACGGGTCGAACTTGCGGTAGAGCGCGAACTCGAGGCCAACCCAGGTGAGGAAGCCAGCCGAGGCCGCGAGGTGCGTGTTGATGGCGGCGACCGCGGCAATGCCGTCCGCACCGCCCTCCGAGCCAGCGTTGAAGCCGAACCAGCCGAACCATAGCAGCGTGCCGCCGATCATCACGAGCGGGACGTTGTGCGGCTTCACCGGGTCGCCGTGGTTGTACCGCTTGCCGACGATGATGGCGGCAACGAGAGCGCCGAAGCCACTGGAAACGTGGATGACGGTACCGCCAGCGAAGTCGAGCGCACCCATCTTGCCCTCCCAGCCCATAGCCGTGATGGCCCACGAGTCGTCGAGCTTGAGCGACCACATCCAGTGGGCCAGCGGGTCGTACACGAGCGAGGACCACAGCAGAATGAACAGCACGTACGAGCCGAACTTCATGCGGCCGACGATGCCACCGCTCAGCAGAGCAGGCGTGATCATGGCGAACTGGGTCTGGAAGAACGCGAAGAGCGTATGCGGGATTGCGGCGCCGTACGTGCCGCTCGGGTTCTCGCCCACGCCGTTGTAGGCGGCCCAGCTGAAGACGCCGTCCGAGCTGAACGAGGCCGAGTAGCCGAAGACCCAGAACTGAATCGACACGAGCGCCATGCTCATGAACGACATCATCATCGTGTTCGATGCCATGTTTTCGCCGGCGAGACCGGCGTAGAAGAAGGCGACGCCAGGTGTCATGATCATGACGAGCGCACTGGCCGCCAGCATCCACGCCGTGTTGCCCGAGTCGACGGCCGTGCTGAGATCGGCGGTTGCCTTGGCGCCGCGGCTGGCAAAGTCGACGCACGTGTTGGTGTCCGCGTCGAGGTACTGCGAGACGTCGCACTCGACGGTCTCATCCTGCGCGTTCGCGACGGCGACGCTAAGCGCGACCGCGACGGTGGCGGCGAGCGCCAGCCGTCCGGCGATCGACCGCGGCAGCATCTTGGCCTGGCTGGTGAGTCGGTGGCGGCGGCGGCAACGGCGACGGTGGTGGGTCTTCGAGACAGGCAGTCGAGTGTCGGACACCGTGCAAATCGGAGAGTGAGGGAGGACGCCGCAGGATTGGTCGCCTCGCCTTGCCTCGCCTCAGTTCTTGTTGCGCTTCCACAGGTGCCGATTGTCATCCAGCCAGGAGTTTCAGAATCATTCTATCATTTATGCGGCATGGGAACTGGTTGGCTCGATCGATCGGTCGATTGGGTCGGCGGGCGGGCGGTTGTCGCGACAGGTGGCGGCGAGCAGGTGAAGAGGACGGGGGGCGAGGAGAAATTCACACTACTAAGAGAGGGAAGCCGGTCGGTTCAGCGGCCGCTTCGTTCCTTTCAGCCACGAAACCTGGAAAGATTTTGGCGCCGGTTGGTGGGAAAGGGCGGCGCTCAGACCGCAAGCGCGCAGAAGATGTATGCGCTTCAGTATAGTATAGAGCGGCGGCGAGACGATACCGTAGATTTTAGTCGTCTCCGCAGTGGAGAGGTGTTGGTCCAACTAGCGCCACGCTCGGCGTCGTTCGGCGCGTCCTGCCGTGCAGTGCTTGCTCCAATACAGCTCGCAGCAGCAGCAGCGGCTCGACGGCCGCGTCCTCTCGGTCTTGTGTGGCAAAGATCGTCGCGTCCCTGCGTTTCGTGATTCCTGCCGAAGTCGATACCTGGCTACCCCGATCCGGCGAATCGGCGTTCCGCTGCCGGAGGCCCATCTCCTTTGAGTCGACCCCGTGACGCACACCGAAGGACCAATGGCAGGTCGTCAATTCCGCCGGTGGGCGACGTGTCAAGCGAGGGGGCAGAAAGGGCGAGAGAACAGGGAGAAGTGCGCGCCAGTTCAGTCCAGCGCGCGAGTGATTGACCAAACGCACCCGTCAAGTTGAACGTCCTGCCCTGCGCGTCGCCGCCGACTCTATCTGTAGGTGTAGGTAGGCGCCGAACGCTGACTGAGCGACTGTATGATGGCACCGCCGCCGCCGTTGCTGCCGCCGCTGTTGCCGCCGTTGCAGTTCGTGCGCGCGCATACGGAGCGCGAGAGCGTGGCGCTGGCCGCCGGCCGCGAGGCGACACGCGAAGAGGCAGCGCAGTCCACTTTCCGCGAGGAAGGAGGCGGGCGGGTCCATTCGTCCGAGAAGGAGGAATGGAAATGCGCAAACTGGATGCGCCAATTTTCGCGCGCTCGTCGCCGCCGCCAGCTTCAACTCGTTCGTTCTTCTCGATGCAGGCGGGCGGGTGGGCGGGCGACTAGCCGGCAGCCACTGTAAGGCAAGGCAAAGCGCTTCCAAAGATCTGCATGGAGACTCGACTCGACTCGCGAGCGGGTGGGTGGGTGGGTTCGCCCGCCGTGCGCGCTCGCGCTGCTTTGCTTGCTGGTTGGCTGTGATGACCGTCGCACATCTCGGTCGAATGCTTCGGCGTCCGGAAAGGAGGAGCGACGGCGACGGGCTGTCACGTCAAACGTCGCCATGGTCGCCGACCGATTGATCGACCGACACAAACACGCGCGGAGCTAACTCGCACTGATGCAGATGCGCGCCGCGTTCTCCACTATGCTCTATACCCGTCGCGGCGTCTGTCGTCTCGGCAGCGAGCGTTCGGTCGGAGACGGTGGCGCTTCTTCTCCTCGAGGAGACCGTAGCCGCACCCAACATCCAGCTCGCATCCGCATCCAGCACGTATGCATGCATCCCGCAGTCCATGTACACTCAATCTGCGCGATCGACCGGCCGACCGATTGGCGCGCTATCTCTCACTGCTCTCCGGCCTCAAATCATTCCGAGTTGGTGGAGCTTGGTGAAGCGGAGCGGGGCGGATGGAGCGGCCGGTCTGACCATCGATCGGTCGGCCAGCGCGCTCCGCCGGTGCAGACGGCGCGTTGACGGAGGACACTGTACAAAGTAGGGAGTGCCACCATGGCGCGAACAAGGCAGCGTGTTGCTAACGCAGGCGCGGCGTCCGGGAACTGCACGGATCGGCCCCGCTCTCGCGCGTCGACCAATGAACTGGGCGGCAGTTTACACGACTGGACGCTCGCTGGCTCCGCTTCGCGCTGGCTGTCGGCTGTCACAGCGCCGCCTCGGGTCTCTCTGGCCCCGGCTCGCGGCAGTGGTGCATCTTGATCCAAGAGCCGGTGAGTAATCGGCGCCGGCGCAACGGCCGGTCCGATCCCAAACGTCCGGACGGCTGCTCCATTGTACAGTCGTGGTAACTTGTGCGTCGGCAGCGCCTCAATACATTCCTAAGTTCCCACGAGATACCAAAGCGCCATCATTGGCTCTAGGATACATACCGTCTTTTGTGTCGGGTCGATGCGGGCGAGCAAGCTCACGCGCAACTAACAGCCTCGGAGTAGGCATCTTCGGGCACGCAGGCTGCAGGAGCCCGAGTGAGTAGGTGTTCGTTCTCGAAGAAGATGTCGCGCTCGGCGTTCACGTCCCGGTCGAGCGGCAGACGGCAGTGAGGCACGAGAAGACCTTCTCGCTTGTGATGCCGCGGTTGGTTCTCCCGCAGCACGAGCATGTCTTCGTCGTGGAGTGCTCTTCACACGCGATCGTCCTTCCTCCAGCACGATCCATCTTGTACACCAGCTGCATCTTGGACTCGATCCACCTAGAGCGAGCGGAGGACTTGAGGTCTTGAGAGGACGAGACCCATGTCTCCCCTGCGCGCAGGAAGACTGGTCGGGGTGGCGGGAGCGGTCGGTCTTCCAGCGCATAGGGGAGACTTGGGGAATGAGCGAAGGAGTGGAGTATGGAGACCGTCTCGCGCTGAAGTGAACCATATTCCTCGATTGTTCTATGACAAAACGCAAGTTTACCATTCGCCATAGTGAAACTCCGTAAGAGCGCACTGCTTCTCAAGATTGGCTTGCTGCGGCAGCATCGGCGCGGCTTCAACTTGGTCTCGGGCATCCATGTCGAAGCTTCCGCTGAATTTGTCTTTTATGTGGGACACATAGATCGAGGTGCAGTCGAAGTGGAGGAGAATCAGCGTCAGCGATCTCCCTTCCGCGCTGGTCGACAGAGTACTCTAGCGGCCGTGAGAAGTACGATGGCGATCGAAGTACTGTATCATTTCCTAGACTTCATCGTCGATATCAAAATAGGCTGTTCGTACAGTACTACCCAGAACGTTGGTTGGTCGCTCACTCACAATCTCGGAATGTAGGAATGTAGGACTCATTGGATATGTTGATGGCGCGTTCCCTCGCGTGTGATTGGCCGCCAACACGCTCCAAGCTATGGCGATTGCGCGACCTGAGTGCTTGTCATCCGTGACGGCGAATGCGTGGCGCCGGTCGTGTGTCCACACCATTCGCGGTCGAAAAGCCGTCCAAACGCAAGCTAGGTCGTTGTGTGTCCACACCATTTGACACGTGCCAAGAAAAACCTGCCAAAAAAAGGACGCTTCAAGCAGAGCGCGAAGCTTCTTCCCCCGCGTCCACCGTCCGCCTCCTTTTTCATGATGCACTGATCACATTATATACTGCAGGGATCCTGGATATGCAGTCCAGCTCTCGCTTTGCTTCGCACCCACCTCACAACCACATCCCATCGGCTCCCACAAGGCATCTATTCCTACAGGTTCGCAACCGAACGCGCTATCCCTCGCACCCGCCGCCGCAACTTCATTCACTACCGAACCGCAAGGCGCGCGAGGAAGCGGCGTCGGCGGCGACCGACGGACTGCTCGATCGACCGCTCAATCGCCCGGCACGAGCACCAAGCGCAGACTCCTTGCTAGCCGAGACCCCGCGCTGCAATCACCGCCGAGATGATCCGTCGCCTGCGTCCGGGCGGCTCGTGGCAGCGCCTGGCGCGCGCGCCGCCGAGATCCGCGCGCCGCCTGTCCCAACTCGCGGCGCCGCCTTTGAGCGCGCGCGAGGGGAGGAAGCCGCCGCGACCGCGCCTCGCGGCAGTGGCGCTGGCGCCCAAGGCGCTCGCGCGTGCCATGAGCGTCGCGGCGCCGCCGTCGGGCGGAGGCAAGAGCCTGTGCTGCCCGAACTGCGGGTCGGCGCTCGTGTTGGCCGAGGCGCTCGGGGAGAGTGCGGCGCCGCCACAGATGCACGCGGCGGCCAAGGACGCGGCGGATAAGGACAAGGAGGCCAAGGAGGCCAAGGAGGCCAAGACCGCGGGGGAGGCGCCCGTGTTCAAGAAGGGCGACGTGGTCAAATGCGTCAACTGCAACCTGCACTTCGCGCTCAAGTCGCACCCGCCGCCGCCGCCGCCGGCGCCGGCCGCGACTGAGGTGCCGCGGTACCGCAACCCGGCAGCGGCCGCGGCGCTCAGCTCGCTCTCGTCGTCGCTCTCGGCGGGCGTGATCCAGACGCGCGGCTCGAGCATCGGCGGCGCGTCTCCGCCAGGCAGCGCAGCCCACCGCGCGCCGCCGTCCGCCGCGCCTGGCCGCCGCATGAATGGTACGTCTGTGTGTGAAGGAGCTCTCGCGCGCGGCCGCGAAGCGCCTAACCGGCTAACGAACCTGGCTCGTGTGGCAGCGGACGGTGAACACGAAAAGCTGGCGAACGAGGCGCTGTTCGCGAGCGCCGGCGGCTCGGCGGCATCAATGGCGGCGGCGTCGGCATCGATGGCGGCGCTGCAGCCGCTGCTGACGCCGCGCGAGATCTACGACGGACTGGACCAGTACGTGATCGGCCAGGAGAAGGTCAAGAAGGCGCTGGCCGTCGGCGTGCACAACCACTACAAGCGTCTGCGGGCGATCGAGCTCGTGCAGGCGAGGAAGGAGGCGGCCGCGGTGGCGGCGGCCGTCAAACCCGGCGCGCACGGGGAGGCGAGCCACCTGGACCTCGACAGCATCCCGTCGCTGTCCAACATTGGCCGGCGACTGCTGCTGGAGGAGATGCTGACGGACATGGAGAAGAAGGACGCAGACGCAGCGGAGGCGCCGGCGCTGGCGCCGCCAGAGCAGGAGGAAGAGACGCTGGCGGCCAAGGCGGACGCGCTGGACGACGTGGAGCTGGACAAGACGAATATCATGCTGATCGGGCCGACCGGGTCGGGCAAGACGCTGCTGGCCAAGACGCTGGCGCGGCTCGCCAAGGTGCCGATCGTGATCGCGGACGCGACGAGCCTGACGCAGGCCGGGTACGTGGGCGAGGACGTCGAGTCGGTGCTCTTCAAGCTCTACCAGGCGTCCAACTACAACCTCGAGGCGACGCAGCGCGGCATCGTGTACATTGACGAGATTGACAAGATCTCGCGCAAGAGCGAGAACGTGAGCATCACGCGCGACGTGTCGGGCGAGGGTGTGCAGCAGGCACTGCTCAAGATCCTGGAGGGCAGCGTCGTGAACGTGCCGGAGAAGGGCGGCCGCAAGAACCCGCGCGGCGAGTACATTTCGATCGACACGACCAACATTTTGTTCATCTGCGGCGGCGCGTTCGCGGGTCTCGAGAAGCTCGTGACGGGCCGCACGGCGCGCGCGTCGATCGGCTTTGGCGCGCAGATGCCCAACACGAAGCTCAAGGATAGCGGCGAGGTCGGCGCGCTCATGGACCGCGCCGAACCGGAGGACCTCGTGGCGTACGGCCTCATCCCCGAGTTCATTGGCCGTTTCCCGATGCTCGTAAGCACGGCCGGGCTGACGCAGGCGCAGCTCGTGCAGGTGCTGACGGAGCCCAAGAACAGCCTCGTGAAGCAGTACAAGGCGCTGTTCGCGCTCGACGGCGTCGATTTTCACGCGACGGACGGCGCGCTCGAGGCCGTCGCTGGGCTCGCGCTCGCCAAGAACACCGGCGCGCGCGGCCTGCGCACCATTCTGGAGCGTGCGCTCATGGAGACCATGTTCGACCTGCCGGATCTCGAGGACGTGACGGCCGTGCTCGTGGATGAGGACTCGGTGCTCGGCCGCTCGCCGCCCGTGCTCGTGCGCGGCGCCTCGCTCGAGGACTACCTCAAGGGGCTCGAGGACGACGGCGGCGACAAGCGCGCGGTCGTCTAGGCGCTCGGCCGGTATGCGCGCCGAGAAGGAGCAGGAGGAGCGCTCGTCGGCAGATAATGAAACGCTCGCGCGCTTGTTGTCGTGGCCTCTCACCGCCCTCGCCGCTCAGGAATAGCCGAGCCGAGCCGAGCCGAGCCGAGCCGAGCAATTGGCTCGGAGCAGTTTCTGCGCCGCCATGCCGCGGGTCGCAAATATAGCGTCGGCGCCTTGCGCCGCGTGCGAGCGAGCGCGCGCCGCCCAGTCAAAAGCTACAGAGAGAGAGAGAGAGAGAAGGAGGCAGACTGACATGGTGGTCGACGCGGCCGCCGGACCCGAGGACAAGGACGCGCTGCGGCTCGAGGCGCGGCGCCAGCGCGAGGCCGCGCGCGCCAAGAAGCTCGGCCCCGGCCGTCTCCGCAGCATCGGGGTGCGTCCGGCCATCCATGCGCTCGTCGCGCGCCGCGTCCGCGCCGGCGGCGGCATGCGCGGCGGCCTGACGCGCTCGTTGTGTCGACGGCCAGGCGGATATCGTAGGCGTGCGCAACCAGCTGGAGGAGCGCGCGCGCGAGGAGGCGGCGGCGCGCGAGGCAGAGCGGGCGGCGCGCGAAGAAGACGAGGCGATCCGGCGGTACCTGCTGCAAGTCGAGTCGGAGGATGCGCTGGCGCGGCGGCGCGAGGCGTTGGCGCTGCGCAGCGACTGGCAGCTGCAGGCGGCGGCGCGCGCCGAGGCCGAGAGGCGCGAGGCGGCCGAGCGCGCGCGCGGCGTGGACCCGGAGACGTGCGCTCCCGGCGCGGCGCAGCAGTTCGCGGGCGAGGACGCGGCGCGGACCGAGCGCGTGCGGCTGCAGGCGCTCCAGCGTGCGCAGTGGGCGGCCGAGCAGGCCGAGGAGCGCGCCGCACGCGAGCGCCAGGCGCAGCAACAGCGCGCGGCCGAGGACGCGCGCGCGCTCGAGGTCGCGCGGCTGCAGCAGGAGCTGCACGAGGCCGACGAGGGCGAGCGCGCGCGCGCGGCCGCCGAGCTACAGCGCGCCAACGGGCTGCAGCTGGCCGCGCAGCGCGAGGCGCGCGCACTCGGTCGCGTGCGCGAGCAGCAACAGGACGCCGAGGAGCTCGCGTTCACGCTGCAGAGCGACCTCGTGAGCGAGAACCCACGGCAGGCCGACCGGCGCGCGGACGCGAGCGCGGACGCGGACGCAAGCGCGTCGGGCAACGACCAGGCCGAGCCGTTCACGCAGCGCGTGCGCGTGGACCGGTGGAAGGGACTCTCGAGCGCGCAGACCAAGCAGCTGCTGGCCGCCAACGACGCGCTGCTGGCGGATAAGGCGCGCCGCGAGGAGCTACAGCGCCGGCAGGCGGACGAGGACGCGCGCCAGGCGCTCGAGCTGCAGCGCGCGCTCGTGCGAGAGGATCGCGACGCGCAGCTGCGGCGCGCACGGGAGGAGCACGAGCTGCGGCGCGAGAGGGAGCGCCAGGCTGCCGACCACGCCGCGCGCGAGCAGCGCGACGCCGAGCGCGCGCGCGGAGCCATCGACCCGGGCTTCTTCGCGCGCTTCGGCCGCTCGTACCGCTGACGTTTTGTCATCGACACTTGCCACGAAGAGTCAACATTCCATTCTACCTACTATTCTCTATCTCAGATAATAAGTGCGATAATACTTTGGCGATTTTGAATTTGAAATTTTGAATTTTGGCGCGCAAGCGGTTTAGTGAACATTGCTCGGGTGTTGGCGTTGTAGCACACCAACCAGATCGATATGAAGCGTAGATTTCGCCAAGTTACGGCTCGTCATCACTGGCCGGCCCAGTATCATCTGCAAGCTCGATCATATCGGCAGCGGCAGCGTATTCATCCTCGACTCCGATGCAATGACCGACGTACTTTCTCCACGCTGATGCGTCGAACGCATCGATGAACTCGTGTGCAAGCCGCTCCACGTCTTTCAGCGAGAAGCTGACGTTGTGCTGAGCGAGGTACGCCTTGAGCCGAGCCCAGACGAGCTCAA
>JAADYC010000984.1:0-10897 GCA_023338135.1 Phytopythium kandeliae
AGGGATCAGAGACCGTCGCCGAGAGCTGCGACTGCTTCGATTTGCGGTTGCCTACGGAGAGCTCGCGCGAGAGCCGCGAAGGATGCACAGTTCGCCCGAGTTCCGGTCGCTCAAGGCCAAGATCCGCGTGCTGTGCAGGCAGCGTCGGATTCGTCTGGAGGAGTTCATGAAGACTTTTGACATCCATCGCGTCAAGAAGATCAAGGTCGAGCAATTCAGACGTGCACTTGACGTAAGCGGGCTGCAGTTGTCTCCTGGCGATGTGTCAATCCTCTTGGCCAAGTACCGCATCCCGAGTGATCCTTCCTTTGTGGACTACCGTCGATTCTGCGACTTGATGGACAAGGTGTTCACTATCAAGGGGCTCGAGGCCAAGCCAGAATTCAAAGCATCTGGCGATCGATCTGCGGAGCTGGCGACGCTCAAGCGCTTCTCCGCGGCTCCAGTGAGCGCGGAGGAGGAAGTCGTGCTAGCCTGCGTGAAGAACAAGCTGTTAGCGGCGGTCACCACCAAGGGCATCGTGCTGAAAGACGTGTTCCATGACTTCGACCGCAGCAACGCAGGCAAAGTGACCAAGACCCAGTTCGTCCGCGACCTTCTCGACATTGTAGAGCTCTCCCCCAACGAGCTGACCGTCCTTCTCAAGGCGTACAGCGACGACCTCGACGTGTACTATCGCGCACTGCACTTCGACATCTGCCCGACTGCTGCAGGTGCCGAGGCGTGCGCCGCAGCTCCGCGCTCTCCGGAGAGGAGGCACTTCTCCGCCCCCGCCGCTTCTGGGTATGGATCCTCGACCAGCGACGTCGACAACGCGGTGCGCGAGCTCGAGGCGTCGCTCTCGGAGATCGCGGCGCGAGATCGCATCCGCACCAAGGACTTCTTCGTGGACTTTGACCCGCTGCGCACTGGCAAGTGCTCAGAGGCACAGTTTCGTCGCTGCGTGAAGCTCTGCTTCGCGTCCGTGTCGGAGGCCGAACTGGACGCGCTCGTCGTCAGGTACGCCATCAAGACTCTCGATACGACCAAGGTAGACTACATCCGGTTCTGTCAGCGCATCAACGACGCCTCCGCCGGGAGAGGGAAGCACAGTAGCGACAACAACAACCCCTTTGCCAGCGCGGGTGGAGTTCACGACGACATTCTCGAGTCGCTGGCCGCTGCGACGCTCAATACTGGCTCCAGCGTTCGTTGCACTCGAGAGGTGCGCGGGTCCTTGAGCGACAGCGAGCAGGAGGTCCACCGCGCCATGCTGCAGCGTCTCAGCGCGTTCTGCAACACCCGGCGCATTCTGCTCAAGCCTTCGTTCCAGGATTTTGACCGCGGGCGGCGCGAACACATTACCGTCGAGCAGTTCTTCCGCGTCATGGCCATGTTCAAGCTCACACTGGGCAGCGACAATGAGCGCCGCGTGCTGCTCAAGCGGTACGAAAGCGCCTACGGCGAGCGGTTCGTCAACTACGTCAATTTCTGCTTCGACCTCGAGCACTGGGACGCCGGGTCGCAAAGCGTGGCGAGACCGTCGTCCAGCCACGTTGGCTCCGAGATCATCTCGCCCACCAAGGTGCAGACCGAATCGTTCGAAGAGACGGCAGTCCGCTCCGGCCCGAGATCGGTTCCCATGCTGCTCAGGTACGTCCAGATCTCAGTGAAGCGAGACCGCGTGCGCCTCGATGAGTATTACCGCGACTTCGACAAACTGCGTCACGGCAAGATCACGGCTGCACAGTTCCGTGGCGGGCTCAACGCCGCTGGACTCGTGCTCTCGAGCGACGAGATGGACTCACTCGGCGACGCCTATGCATGTGAGGAGGTCGACAGCGCCGGGAAGCACTGGATCGCGTGGAAAGCCTTCGTTGAGGACGTCGACAGCGTTTTCACAGTCAAAGGACTCGAGCGAGCGCCGCGCCATGACCTTAGCGCTCTGCAGGCGCGTGGAGAGCAATTCGGAGGTATCAAGCTCGAGATGGAGCTCACTGTCGAGCAAGAGCGTGCAGTGACTCGGACAGTGCGCTTGATCAAGCAGCAGGTCGACCGCCAGCGCCTCGACATCAAACCCGCGTTCGAGGACTTTGACCGCTCGCGCCAGGGATTCATCTCCGCGACCAAGTTCGAGCGCGTGCTGTCCATGTTCTCGCTTCTACCCGCCGACGCGACGCAGGCGCGTTTGCTGTTGATAAAGTTCCGCGAGCAAAGTGCCAAGGGTTCCGGGACGACTCTCACGTCCATCTGCGACGTCAACTACCGCGCGTTCCTGCAGGCTATCGATTTGTCCTCGACCTGTGGAGGCGACCACGAACCTGAGGCGTTGGTTCTGCCCGGCAGTGTGGCGTACCGACAGGAAGTGTACAGCACCGGCGGAGTCGGAGCGAACGCCGCGGGACGGCGCGATGCTCGGGAGCGTCCGACGGGACTCTCGGCGTTGGCTCCACTGCTCGCAGAGCTGCGTCGGCAGCTCAGCGCCAAGCGGATCCGCATCAAGGAGTTCCTCGTGGAAGGAGACAAACTCCGCACGGGAGAGATCACCGTCGCCAAGTTCCACACGGCGCTCAATCGTAGCGGGTGCGTGCTCACGGAGGCCGACGTCCAATCCCTGGACCAGCACTTCCGGTCGTCCAGGAACGCCGACAAGATCGACTGGCGCGCCTTCTTGGACGCTGTCGATTTCTCACACGACATGCCTGCGCCAACACCGTCATGCTCTTCCTCAAGCGACGGCTATGGAGCGGATAGCAACGCGAACGCGATCAGCGAGCAGGCGCAGCGGGTGCTGAAGCGCCTCCGCGTCGAAGTGAACCACCGCCGTCTACACATGAAGCCGTACTTCCAGGACTACGATCACAACAAGATCGGACGGGTGACCAAGTTCCAGTTCGCGGCCGTGCTCGACTTGATGAAGGTGAACCTGTCACCGCGCGACGTCCAAGCGCTCGCGCAGCAGTTTGCCTTCCGCGACGGACGCACAGTGACCTCGGACGTGAACTACCTGGCGCTCATCGTGGCGGTCGACTCGGCCTACTCATCGTAGCCCCCGCTCCATCGCGAGCGCGCTAGCCAAGAGGGGAGAGCAGTGCTGCGGGTCCAATAGACACGCGGAGCAGGTTAGGAAGGGCAATGCACTATGTATATTCGAATACACGTCCACCAGAGCGAAGCAAGATCGGCCGGCCGACACGCGCTGTTCTCCCCACCCACGTTGGTTGACTCTGCTGATGGCACGCCGTTCCCTCTAAGTATTGTGCACGCGTCTCTCTCGCTCTCTCTCTCTCTCACGCCTGACGACGAGGCTGAGAAGCTTTCGCCTGGGGCTTGGCTGGTCGATGCCTCGACCCGCCCGTTCGCCGTCTATCGGCGGTGGATGAGCGACATGAACTCGCTCCGCGTGCGCGGGTCCGTCTTGAAGACGCCGAGCACCGAGCTCGTGACCGTGTTAGCACCGCTCTTCTCGACGCCGCGCATGACCATGCACATGTGCGTGGCCTCGATAACGACGCCGACGCCCTGGGGATGGATGGCACCCATAATGGCGTTCGCGATCTGCTTGGTCAACCGCTCCTGCACCTGCAGGCGACGCGCGAACACCTCCGAGATGCGCGCGAGCTTGCTCAAGCCGAGCACCTTGCCGTTCGGGATGTAGCCGATGTGCACCTTGCCCGTGAACGGCACCATGTGGTGCTCGCACATGGAGTACAGGTCGATGTCGCGCACGATGACCATCTCTTCGTGGTCCTCCTCGAACACAGCCTCGTTGAGCACGTCGCTCAGGCTCTGACCATACCCCTTAGTGTTGTACAGCATTGCCTTGGCCATGCGCATGGGCGTCTTCACCAGACCCTCGCGCTGTGGGTCCTCGCCAACGCACTGCCATGTCGTCTCGCGTTAGCGCGCCAAGCAGCAGCAGCAGCAGCAGCAGAAGGAGGAGTACAAGCAGTCGCTCTATCCAGAGAGACGCACCTCGAGCAGCACCTTGACGGCCGCGGCCATCTTCTCGAGCTTGGCCTTGTCCTCCTCGTGGTCGTTCGGCGACCGCGTCGGCAGCGTCATGGACAGCGCCTCGAGAGACGGGGACGCTGCCGACGGCGCGGCATCGGACGCCGGCGGTGCCTTGGACGAGTTGAGCATCGCGCTGGGGACCGCAGCGGACACGGGGGCCGGCGCAGGGACCGCGTCGGTCGGCGACAGCCCGTGCTCGGAGGACGAGAGCGTGATGGGGGCCATCGAACTGCTGCCTGCAGGCGCGAGGACTGACGAGCTCGGCGGCGCCAATGGTCGATGGTGACCACCGTTCCGGCAGGAGCTGTACCGTAGGGGAATGTCCCTATCTCGAGTTTGATTCGCGAGAATTCGAGGAACAACACCTACCCCTTCTGCAAGTTGCAGTACTGCACCCTACTTCTCAAGAGGACCAAGCGCGGCCAAGGTGATGCCGCCACCGCCACCGCCACCGCCACCGGGCAATGGCGGCAGCGAGCGCAGGAACGAGGCGCCGCGCGTGGGCGAGCACCATGGCGGGAGCTTCGGCGTGTACTTCGCACACAAGATCGAGAAGCTGCGGCAGCAAAACGCCGATCTACAGCCGCCGAGCGGCAGCGCACTCTTCGCCGGCGTGCACGTGTGTGTGGACGGCTACACGGTGCCGAGCAAGGAGGAGATCCGGCTGCTGGTGCTTTCACACGGCGGCGGGTTCGAGCACTACGAGACGAGTCGCGTCACACACATCGTCGCTACGCGCTTATCCGGATCCAAGCTGCTGCAGCTCAAGTGCGTGACTCATGCAGAAAGATTTGTGGCTCGGAGGCGGGTGACGTTGACTGACTCACGTCGTCGTAGGAAAGCGCGACGGCCGCTTCCTGTAGTGCACCCGGACTGGATCCTCAAGAGCATCGAGAAACAGAATCTGCAGCCTGTGCAGCCATTCCTTTATGCCGGATTCGTGGATCCGACGCAGAGTAGTTTACCCAGCTCTACTCTCAGTGACGAGTTGTGGACTGCCAGCGCTCGGCCGCCTGCTTCGATGCTCCCAATTGCACAAAGTGAACCTCCCAGCGGTGCTACAAGCGGGCCTGGTATATTCGAGGCGCAAGGTCTGGCGCCATATCTGAGCAGCGACAACGATGACAGAGATAGCGGACTCGCCATGGACGAGTTTGCCGAGCTTGATGAGGTTGGCCCGGTCGCTGAGCTGGAGCCGCCGCCTCTCCCGTCACGCAATGTTAATCAAGGCGCTGACTCGGGGCGGGTCAACTCCACTCGCGACGGTCCAGCCAAGTTTGTTCGGCATTTCTTCGCCAAATCGCGGCTGCACCACATCGGGTCGTGGCGCTCGACGTTCCAACAGCGAGCGGCCGAGTTCCAAGCCAAATACACTGGCAAGCGTATCAGGCGCGAGTCCCCGGCGTCTCCGCATCGCGTGATTCTGCACGTCGACATGGACTGCTTCTTCGTCGCAGTAGCAGTCAGGGGCCGTCCTGATCTGGACGGCGCGCCTATCGCCGTGGCACACTCAGGCAACGCCGGCTCGTCCGAGATCTCTTCGTGCAACTACCTTGCGAGAGAGAAGGGCTTGCGAGCGGGTATGTTCATGCAGACTGCCAAAGATCTTTGTCCTGCGCTAGTGGTGCTGCCGTATGACTTTGGTGCGATCGAGAAAGTGTCTTTCCAGATTTACGGCATCTTCTTCTCGCACACACCACACGTGCAGGCGATCAGCTGCGACGAAGCGTTCCTCGAATTCGATCGTTCGACGGACGGAATGGAGATGGCAGCGTTGCTTCGTGAGGAGATCGCAACACAAACAGGCTGCTCCGCGAGTGTCGGGGTTTCGTTCAACATCCTTCTGGCGAAGCTGGCGTCCAAGAAGGCCAAGCCGAATGGCGTGTTCCAGATCTCGACGCCTGAAGACGCCAAAGAGTTCATGCTATCGTTGAAGATCCGAGACCTCCCCGGCGTCGGATACCAAACAGGTCAAACATTTGAAGCTCTCGGGATGGAGCACGTTCAACAGCTGCGTGCGCTTTCCAGACCGGAGCTCCTGCAGCACTTCGGTAAGTCGTCCAGCGAGATGCTTTATAACTATGCGCGAGGCATCGACGAGCGTCCGCTATCGATCGAGGCAAACGCGATGCGGAAGAGTGTCTCAGCCGTGGTCAATTTTGGCATTCGCCTCGATACGTGGAACAACGTGACGGAGTTCTTGGCGGCATTGAGTGAAGAGCTAAGCTTGCGTCTGCGAAGCCTGAAAGTGCGCTGCAAGTGTCTGAGTCTGCTGATCAAGGTGCGTCAAGAAGGCCAACCGGTCGAGCCGATCAAGTACATGGGTCACGGCATCTGCGACAACTACTCCAAGAGTTGCATGCTGCCGAGTCCGACGGACGACGCGCAAGCGATTGCGGGTGCTTGTATGGAGCTTCTGCGGCAGTTCCGGTTTCCGTGTCAAGACTTGCGAGGAGTGGGCATGCAGGCGACGAAACTCGTGTCCATTAGTTCCCAAGCAGCCACATCTGCATCCGGGAAGTTGATTCGGAGTTGGTTAGCCGACACAAAAGCAGGCAAATCGTCAGATAGTGCGACCGATTCCGAACTGCAAGAAACCAAGCGCGATAACATCACTGGCGAGACGAAAGAAGATCCTCCAGACAGTTTTCGAGTGGCACAAACGACTAGCAGTATGCCACACGGTCTGTCGCAGCTCGATGCAGACGTCTTGAACGCTCTCCCACCCACTCTTCGAGAAGAAGTCATCGATGAGTATCGCAAAGGTCCTGCGGTAAGTGATACTCATCCACCAGTCGCTCCAAAGTCCTCCGTGATGAATGGAGGCGAGTCTACGAGGAAGCCTCCACTGAAGCGGAATCTCGCTGAAGCGCAACACGATGGACATGTCAGTCCTTCTGTTGTGTCGAATGCGCTAGATGATATCCGGATGTCTCAAATCGACTCGGAGGTGTACCATGCGTTACCATTCGCGATCCGGAAAGAAATCGATCGGTACACGAAGAAACGAAAACCCACAGCCAGAGTTCCGTTTCCTGCTCCTGCTCCTCCGATTGCAGCGCAGTCTCCGCAGAAGCGTCGGCAGTCCACAGAGCCGCTTCCAACCATCGAATTGTTGTTCAATAACCTTCTCCAGATCGTCGAGAGGCATGCCGAGAATCCAAAGACCGATGGCCATGTTGTCAAGCAAGCCACGAGCTCGGCTTTCGACGCTATCTACTCGCGGATACTCGTTGAAGTCGAAAACCGGACGCTCGATTCTGCACTAAAGATGCTCCGATACATTCGACGCAAAAGCGCCGCTGCCAGCAAGACGAGCCTCCATATTGCGTTTACAGAGCTTCTCACGACGGGCTTCAACGACATCCTGAGGCAAGTGAATGACGATGTGAATCAACACTTTGGGGGTGCGCTGTCCGTGAGGGCTGTCGCTCCTCTTTGATCACGATGAGAGCTTTTGGACTTGAACGTAAAGGGGATCGGCAAGACGTCCCCTGATGACCAATGCACAGAATGGTGAGCTCACCAGCATAGTCCAGAGCTTCTTAATCCATGGAGCTAGAGCAGTACTGAGCCTCTTGAATTCATCTTCGTAAACAGAAGGAAGCGCGTCGTCGTTGGCAACGGCGCACAATGATGCCAGTTCATCAGTTCGACTGGAACATAGGAGAAGAGGTGGTGGTAGCGCAAAAGTGCAACGTCTCAACACTCTTCAGGTTGCATCAATGCGTGCTTCCACTCAGCTCCATCGCTTAGCTTGGACGGCATCCACTTTACTTTCGCATACTTTACCGGCTGACCGACTCGCCGAGCTGTCAATCAGCAATGCCACATCCACACTCGACCGACCCCTTGATGCTCACGACACGAGCCGGCGACTCCAAAAAACTGCCCCATGCCGGCGAGACGCTCAGTAGCCATAGCCGTAGTAGCCTTTGCCGTAGCTGTAGCCACTGCCGTAGTCTCCGTAGCGTCCGCCGTAGCCGTAGCCCTTGTAGCCGTAGCCATAATCGTCCGAGCCGTAGCTGTAGTCGTAGCTGTCCTTTCCGTATCCATAGTCCTTGCCGTAGCCGTAGTCCTTGTAGTCCTTGCCGTAGCCGTGTTTGCAGCCGTAGTGGCGGTAGCAGCGGCAACCATGACGCTTCTTGCCGTAGCCGTAGTCGTCCGAGCTATCGTAATCATCACCTTTGCCGTAGCCGTAGTCATACTTGTAGCCATAGCCATGACCATACTTGTCGTAGCCTTCCAACTTGGCACTGTCGGTGACCGCGGCAGCACTGGCGTTGTCCGTCGTGATCGCCTCGGCCTTCTTGAAGGCGTCGGCATCAGCTGCGTTCGCTGCCGCGAAGAGTGCTGCGACGAGGATGACGAGGCGATTGAAGGTCTTCATGATGAAGGCGAAGTGTTTTCGCTTTGTGAATCAGTGGGTAGAACCAGGAGTAGCTTGGCTTGGTCGGGAGAAGGCGAAATGCGGAGTGAGCAGTCCGAGCGCGGTGTCGCGGCCAACTTGGAAGGCCATAGGCACGTTTCCTTTGATTCGTGGAACTCGAGTGCTTGAGAGCCCGATCAATCTGCCTCGGAAGGACCTGTCATCACGTCGAGGGGGTGGAGAGGCCACCTTGTCATCAAGGAGACCGATAGTGACAAAGCTGTCTCTCACCGCTTGGCTTTATTCTTTCTCCTTCTCTCTCTCTCTCTCGTGTCCATGCATACATGCAAGGCGATTCAATGTGAGTGACGCGGATAGAGGTTTGGGAGCGAGTGACAGATTTCGACGCGAGTTACAACTACTGTGGATCGGATTCCTTTCAATCCATACTCTGGGGAAGGATAAATACGGCGGGGAGAACCGTACTAGAGCTCTAGCGTATTTACGAGCTTGAGAAGGAGCAGAAACCGCGCTTCAGCTGCCACAGCCTTCACTCGTAGCCTCGGACAACGACACTTGGTGTAGATGCCATCTCAAGCGAGTTGTGCTGCATTACAACCGCGTCTATAGTATGAGTCCCTGCTGGTGGTGGAGTAGGTGGAGCGACCTACGCAGTTGTATCTGTATCTCGGAAGTATGTGAGAGCTCAAGTTCCTCGATTAGCGCGTCGCATTCTCTCGCTAAAGATGCCTCTTCTTGGCTCGCGAATTTGATGCGCCATCCTTTGGCGACATACTCGTCATGTTCCTGAAACTGGAGCTGCGAGTCGGCTCTATGGTAGAAATGAGTGGTTTTCTGGCATTCCTGCCGCCACGACTCCAGGCCGTGCCCGAGCTCCAGGGCCAGCTCTGTCAGCGCGCCGCCATACCCGCTCAGCGCTGGTACCGCCGTCTACGCTGGCACCGCAAATTGCTGGTGCACATCGGAGAAGACCTCTTCGCAACGCGCGCCTGGCGCATCTGTTGCCTGCGATGCTGCCACTTCCTTCGGATCATCCATGCGGTGTGGAGAGTCGTTTTGCCAGCGCTTGCCAATGGTTTTTGATCGCGTTGGCACTTCGTCCAGGGAGCTCCTTTGCGATTTGTACCCACTGCGACGGGTGTTTTTCGTACTCTTGCCGGAGAATTTCTTCTTCCGCAGACGTCCATGCCCCCTGCGTATGGATCACAAAGTCCAACAAGCATAGAGAGGTCCGGCGCATCGGAAGCACCAGTGAGCAGGTGTGATTACGATGCAGCAACCGAACCGATGCTGGTAGACGGACCTTGTTGATTGACGGGTCGACATGGTTGAGAAAGCGTTCTCGGCACTGCTTCCCTATTCGACCCGGTAAACACTTCGCAATCTGCAACGGTGGCGATTGATAAGCCACGCAGATACATACACACGAAGCAACGCATCACCGCTACCTCTCTCCACACACAGCATGGATCTCACGCACCTTCGCCCAACTATGTCCGAGTTCCTGGACTTTGGAGAGCAGCACCGCGTCCTCCTCGCGCGACCACGAGCCCTTGCCTTTGACAATCGAGTTGTCCGCCACGTGGTGCCAGTGCTGCATGCACTGCTGGTCCGTGCGTCCGCCAGACAGCTGCGATGCGATAAACAGCCAGTTGCGCGGACCATGCTTGCGCACTAGCTCGCGGAGCGCCTCAGTCTCCTCCTTCGACCAGCAAGGCATCGGCGCCTTCTTCGCATCGGCACCAGCACCAGCAACAGCGCCGCCTCTCCTCTCCGCGTCCAAGATGGCTCGAACTCGGTTTTTGACGTCATCGGGGCCGCGTCCACTCATCTGTCGCGCGATCTGCACCCACTTGGGGCCGAGATCTGCGTGTAGCTCGGCCAGACGCGCGTCCTCCTCGCGCGTCCACGGGGTCTTCCGCAGCGACGGCGCGATGTGGTTCACGTATCTTTCGCGGCACCGTTTGCGGTTGTGAGACGTCCTGAGCTCGTCAGCGACGCGGCTCCAGTCGCTCTCTCCGAAGCGCTCGACTAGTCCACGCAACTTGGCGTCGTCTTGCGGCGACCATCTCGTCGAGCGCGTGCTGATGGTCGCAGGAAGCGCGGGTGAAGGCGCCGACGCCGACACCGACGCCGACATCGACGCGTCCACCGAAGTCTTTAGTCCTATCTCGTCGTGGTACTGCTGCCTCTGTGCGCTCGCCATGTCATTGCCGCGCCGGATGAGCACCGCAAGGCGTTGCTTCTTGGTCGCCGGCGCATCCTCAACGCCATCGTCCTGCTGCTGCTGCTGCTGCTGCTGCTGCTCGAGCGACGCCATTGTCTTGTGCGATTCAAGTGGGCCACACAAAGCGTCCCTTTTTGAAATACTGCGTACGATTTCGTACCAATCGCAGCTTCACACGCCTCCAATTCGGGACACTCCCCGCTCGAATTCGGGATTCTCCCGCCGCCAACGCTTGGCTGGCGGTCGCGGGCCGAGGGAGCTGCCGGCGCCGCCGCTCATGGCGGTCG
>JAADYC010000985.1:0-10880 GCA_023338135.1 Phytopythium kandeliae
AAGAACTTGGTAAAGAGCGAGAAAGCGTGAGTCCGGGAGTTTCGACTCGAACCTGCTCACACGGTCCAGCCCGTTTTCTAGGCTGTAGACAGTAGGTAGGCGCGGTCGCGAAGCAAGCGGTGGAATCCTGGTGCGACGAGCTATTCCGGACGACTTCAGCATGGGTCCACCTGCGAAGTTGAGCGCAAACAGAGCAAATAAATGGGAATGCTTGATGCTAGTGTAAGAATGCATGCAATCTTTCTAGGTGGAAACAACAAACGTTCATGCCGATCGCAGCCATCGAACGCTCACAGCGCTGACCACCATGCTGCGTCGCATTCGCCCGACGCCGCGCAGTCGCTGGCGGCGGCTCCGCGACGACTGGGAGCGGGCGCCGCGGCACGTGAAAGCTCTGGCAGGCGGCTCGGCAGCGCTGGGCGGAGGTGCGCTCGCTCGGATCCTCAGCTTGATCAACAGCGATCTGAACGCAGCTATCCGTGCAGTGTACATCGCGAGTCACGTCGAGACGATGGAGCTGACTGGTCGCCGCCGCCTCATGCTGCTGTCCCCGAGTACGGGCCTCCATTCAGCGTGCATTGGTAGCACTAGAAACTGACTGGCTCTGATGCGGAAGCATACGAGGAGCAGCTCGGGCAGAGTGCGTACGAGCAGATCCTGAGTAGCTCGCGCGTCCTGCCGCCCTCCCATCCGGTGCGCTAGCAACCCAAAGAGTGACTGAAACAGCGGCAGGCTGACTGCGAGCATAGATGACTCGCGCAGTGCTGCGGGTGGGTCGCAAGATCCAGGAGGAGGCGGACGCGCCGTACATGCAGTGGGAGTTCCATGTGATCGAAGCCAGCGAGCCGAACGCCTTTTGCCTCCCAGGTCGTAGATCACTCGTACGCTACGACCATGATCGCCACCGACTGATTGCAGCTGCTGCCATTCACAGGAGGCAAGGTGTTTGTACACACGGGATTGTTCAAGGTGCTGAGCAACGAGGACACGCTCGCGGCGGTGTTGTTCCACGAGGCGGCCCACGGAATCGCTCGTAAGTCAGCTCACATACGCAGCAGTATGAGGACCTCGTCCAGTGAATGTCGTCTCTGTTGCAGGCCATGGCGCCGAGAAGGTCTCGCTGAGTCTGCTCGTCTACGGCGTCCTCGCGTTGTTATTCCCCGATTTCGGCCAGCTTAGCGACCTGGTACGCCGATCGACCGATCCGCTTTACAACCAGTGCGTGCTATGGGTGTGCATCTGACGGCACACGATCGCGAGCTGCAGGTTGTGAAACTCGCTGTGGACTTGCCGTTCTCCCGGAAGCTCGAACTTGAGGCCGACGCGATCGGGTTGCGTCTCATGGCCAAGGCGTGCTACGACCCGCGCGCCAGCATCAAGATGAACGCGGCTCTCGGCGGACTGGAAACTGGCAGCTCTGTCGCCAGCTTCAAGTACTTCTCGACCCACCCACCGAGTGCTGAGCGGATCCAATCTCTTCGGTGCGCACTCCCGTCTGTCTTGGCTGCCTTTGTGAGCGACAAACGCACCTTTCAACGACTGAAACATTGCAAACAGTGACCAGCTCCAAGACGCCCAGCGCGTGTACGAGGCGTCAGGATGCGCGGGCCGAAAACAGGCGCTTGCTCGCGCCATGGGCTCCACGAGATCGTTAGGGTCTAGCGTGTAGGACTTTGGCCGCCGCCAAGTTGAAAGGCGTGCTCGTGGTAGATCGAGTCGAGCAGCCCAAATCTTGACGATCACACAAATTCAATGAAACTGCACAGGAATGTGGGACAAATCCCCAAACATGGTGCAAGGCGCAATGTGCAATGTCAGATTTTCACTTGAGGCTGCGAATTTGTCGAGAATGCACCGCCGGTCCTGGACGGCGCTCCGCAAGGCCGCGGCGACGGCCGTGGGCGTCGTTGGTTCAGGTACATTTGCTGTGACTTGTGCGCTGGCTGGCGCGGACAGTGTCAAGGCTGAAGACGCGGCCATGACGGCAATTGTGCAGCCTACGCGATGACGCACGTGGACGCGGTGGAGCGCACTGGTCGTCGGCGCTTCATGTTTCTCTCCCCAGGTGGCCAGACCCATCGCGCTCTTCGGCACTTGGAGCGGGTCTGACAGAGGCAGCGGCTGTGGTGTTGCTGCAGAATATGAGGAGCGTCTGGGCGAGCGCGCCTTCAAACGCTTGATGGATAACTATCGCGTCGTGCCACGGACCCACCCGGTTCGCTCCGCCCTCCTTGTCGCGCGGACGCCTTGGAGACCAGTCTAACTTGCTTGAGCTTGTCTGTTCTCTCAAGTCAACGCTGTTGGTCGAGCGTATTGGGCGACACATTGCGCAAGAACTGCGCGGTCAGCACTTGAAGTGGCAGTTCCAGGTCATCGAGTCGTTGGAGCGCGACGTGGTTTGTCTTCCAGGTTTGTCGCCATCGCTAGCTGACTAACCGTCAGCTCAGGACCAAATCGCTGATAGGGATACTACAAATGGATCATTACGCACCCGCGTAACTGCACCATTGGCAGGCGGGAAAGTCGTTGTGCATTCGGGGATCCTGGATGTGCTTGGCGGTGATGAGGACGCACTGGCGGCAGTCCTTTGCCACGAGTCAGCTCATGGGTACCTGCGTATGTTGGCTATACGCGTGATGAGTCGCACAGTGCCTTCTATACTAATGCTCTGGTCTGTTGTTCCCCAGGTCACGGATCCGAGAAAGTGTCGCTCTCCTTGTTCGCGTTCGGGGCGATCCTATTCTTCGTGCTGGAGTTTGGAGTGTTTTTCTTCTTCTACCCTGGCCCAGGCCCAGTTGACGACCTGGTACGCACAGCGCCACCAATCGTATGTGGTTCTTGCGTCAATCGATCGCAGTCCGTGCTTACGCTGTGTTGCTGGCTGTCCACTGTTGTAGATGGCGAGGCTCTCAGTGACTCTGCCCTTCACACGCAAGCAAGAGCAAGAGGCGGATGATATTGCTCTGCGCCTCATGGGAAAGGGATGCTACAACCCTCGCGCGAGTGCTGAGCTACATAAGACCATGAACAGATACCCTGATGCTCGGCTCGGGTTTCTCGCCAAGCACGGGATCAATTCGGACCGCATGCACCGCCTCAGGTAAGATTGTGCTCGGCAATGCACCTCGGCATCCTTAGCTCAGTCTCAGACTGTTACTGACTTGCGAATAGGGAGCCTTTGCGCGATGCGATCGACGTGTTCGAGAACTCTGACTGTGCGAGCCAACGGGCAGCATTCGCAGCGGCCATGGACCAGGTCGCGCCTCCCGAATAGTAAATCAAGAGGAAGAAAGGCGTGACGGATCGCCGTCGCTGTCGCGGCTGATTTCAGTGAGTGGAATATGAATACTGGGGAGTGAGGCAAGCTACTTCGACGCGAGCTGCGCGACGGACGTGCGTCGCGCTCTCTCGCTAGCATCTTCTCGCTGCCGGAAGCAGTAGCAGCGCGGCAGGAGCTTGGTCGCGAAGAGTTCCCAGACGATGGAGGTGACAAAGTGGCCGATGAAGAGCCCGAGCATTTTGAGTCGGTAGGAACTCGGGATAGGCATCGTCTCGAACGTATCATCGATGACACCGGAGGTGTCGAGCAAGAACCAGAGGTTCACTCCGAGCGTCGCCAAGAAGAACGCCGTGAACATCACGTTCTTGTAGACACGCTGCCGGAAGGTAGCGTCGAGGTTGAATGCGGCGGCGACCGAGATGTACTGCATGTGGCTAAACAGCCAGATGCACGTGTCCTCGAACGAGTACGGGTTCTCGAAGGAGTTGTAGTCCACGTACACTTCGCAGTTGTCAGACACACTGCGATCCTGGCTGAGGTACGCTTTCGCATCCGCATTCGAGCAGAACCAGTCCGACTCGGCGTACAGCATGCCGATCTGGGCCGCGAAGAAGCTGATAAAAATGACGATCTGTCCGAGGATCGAACCCACGATAACCGGCGCGAAGAGTGTCTTGGGCGGTAGTTCCTTGGTCAGAGTCGACGCCGCCGGAGTGTACAGCATGAGAATCGCCAGGCCGAGCACGATCGCCATGTCGTCCCAAATGTATTGGTTGTTCGTGAGCATCAGGTCGTGGTGGGCGAGAGTCGCGGCCATCGCGAGTTGGATGATCGGGTATAGAACCATGAACTTGAACGCGAGGAAGGAAGTCGTCAATGCGCATCGACCCTCGCGGATCAGCACCGGCACGTCTGTGATCCTCTTCTCCTTGCTTGTAAATGGCGCGACAATCGACGCCTCCGCTCGCGAGAGTGCGAGTCCAACGTGCGCGGTCTTGAGTGCGCCGCAGTCGTTGGTGCCGTCACCAACCATTCCAACGACGTGGCCGAGATCCATGAGCTGCTCGACGATCTGTGCCTTCTCCTGAGGGCGGACGCGCGCGAAGATGAGGGTTTTGCGAACGAGATACTCAACTGACTCAGCCGTGCACTCCTTGCGTAGATTCTGCAGAGCGGCGCCGGTGATCGCGATGTCACATTCAGCCATGACGCGGCTCATGTTGGAGCCGTCAAACCTCTCTGTAGTGTCATCCGCCACTACCTGAAGCACGTCTTGGCTGGCCGCGAGGTTCACGACCGTGTACATGGCCTCACCGGCTCCCTCGTCATATTCGACGACTGCGACCTTCGACTTCATGGGCATCTTGAGCTCGCGGCAAACATAGACAGTCGTGAGAGCGTTGTCTCCGGTGATGACACGGACGTCAATGTCCGCCTTGAGGACCTCCTCCAGCATCTCGATGGCCTCGGGCTTGACCTCGTTCTTGAACACCACCAGTCCTTGGAAGCTCAAGTCAACCTCGACACTCTCGCGCTTCGTCGGACTGCCAACGATACCCTCACTCTCATGAGTCATGCGGTTGAGTGCTTCATTGTCGCTCGAGATCTCCTTTGTCGCGAGCGCAATGCAGTAGTATCCCTTCGCTGATAACTGAGCCGCATGCGCAACTAGATTGGCTGGTGCGTTAACACACAGCGCGCCGATTGCCTCGACCGACCCTTTCACCCACATAAAGCGTTTGCCCTGCGTTGTGGCTCCCTCGCGGCTGTCCTTCTCTTCGACCACCACGCTGGATCGCTGCAGGTCGGCATCGAAAGCGTGGCGATCCACGAGAGTGTACCCCTTATTGTGCGTCATCTTTGACTGAGAGGTGTCATTTTCAACCACGATCTCGACCTCAGTAGCACCGATGGCGTCCGTCAGCACCGGTCGAATGGTGGGCTGGCACTTGTCATCGAGGTAGAGATCATACCCGGAGGCTTCGAACAGCGCGACGTCAAGTGCCAAGCCTTCATAGCGAGGTTTGATGCTGGCCACTGCCGCCGGGCTCTTGCCCTTCGCATTTGGCTTTGCGTTGGCCGCTACATCATCACCCGTCGATCCGCCCAATGTCAAAGTTAGTCCGCTGCAGCACGCCATGCCCCAGCGCACCGTGTCTGGAATCTCCTCTCCTTTCAGGATCTTGGCAGGTGTGTGATCATTGTCAACTGCTTCGTCGTGTTGATATGGCAAAGATACGAAGCCTGCGAACTCAAGATTATCCTTGGTCAACGTTCCAGTCTTGTCGAAGCAGAAGCAGGAGAGTTGGCCGCATGAGTTGATGCGCTGCGAGTCAATGCAGAAGATACCGCGACGGAAGAGGCGCTGGAGGGCGAAGCCGATGCCGGACGACAGCACGAGCGGGAGTGCAGGCGGCACGGCGATCGTGATGAGGTCGAGCGAGTTAATGAGCGTGTCGGCAAAGCGGTTGCCGAGCTTGGCGTTGTCCACAATGCGCTTGACGAAGGCTGCAATGGCGACTGCTCCAAGCACACCAAGGTAACGGTAGCTGTCGCGCTCGAACTCGAACGTGAGGGGCTTGGGGAAGAGGATGCTGCGGAAGAGCTCGCCCTTCATGGTCGAGAAGCCCGTGCTAATCACAACCGCAGTGCTCCCCTGCTTGGCGCCGGCGATGATAGAGCCGGATTGTAGCAGCGCCGGCGCGAGCTTGGACTTGGACTCATCCTCTGCAAGGTGAGAAGGCAAGTCATCGACCGAGACCGGTTTCTTGGTGATGGGTCGGGTCTCGCCAGTCAACAGCGCTTCGTTGGCGAGACAGGCGCCGGTCAGCAGCATCGCGTCCGCGCACATAACGTCGTTCTCGACGATCAAGATGTCTCCAGGCACGAGCTGGCTCTCGTAGATCTCGATCCCCTCCAGAGGCTGAGCGACTTGACCATTGGGTTGCGTCTCCGTCGCTGGAGCATCGCCAGTCGCAACAGCTTGCTTACGCACGCCTCGACGAAGGACACGGACTTTTCGGTTGCTGCGCACCTTGTTGCGCAATTTGTTGGCATTGCTGACCTCCGACCAGATCTCCCAGGACATGGAGACGGCTGATAGCGCGAGGATCACGATCGCGTAGACGGTGTACTCCTGGAAGAACCAGACCGTGGCGCTGAATACCTGGAAGAGGTAGTACGGGTGCAGCACCTTGGCGACGAACATGAGCAGGACGTTGGGTTTGGGCACGTCGACGCAGTTCTCGCCGAAAAGCTTCATGCGCTCCGTGACTTCCTTCTCTGTCAGTCCCCCGTCCTCAACGCGCCGCTGGATGGCCAGCATTCCATCCGAGATGACAGAACGGTAGCGCTCGAACTCCCCCGAGGCGTAGTTGAAGTAGTAACGCTGCTTCTTGAACTCGAACCACACGAACGGGAGTTTCTTCTTCTTCTTCTTCTTCGACTTGTCCTCCTCCTTCTTCCAGCGCACCCTCAGCAGACTGGCCAATCTGGAGAGGCAGCTTGCCTTCTTCGCGTCACCTGTCGCCTCGTCTTGCAGCGCCTCCTTCTTGTCCTTGTCCAGCTTCACGCGGTGGAGTTTCACCTCCGTCCACTCGGAGTACCACGAGCCGGGATTGCCATGGACCAGCACGAGTAGGTAGTGCGCGTCTGCGACGCAGGCCGCCGGCAGGCGCAGGCGCGTGATGTGCGTGCGAACGATCGGAAACCAGAAGCAGAGGACGGGCACCAGTCCGCAGCTGGCGGCCGATAGGACGACCAACACCAGCCAGCGCAGGTACGAGAAGGCGAACGGGATGACCTCAACGAACTCGTTCGGCGCGACCACGAGCTGCGACTCGCGGGTCGGGTCCAGGACCCCCACCGTCAGGTCGCGTCTCGACCGGCGCGCAGTGGCCATCGCAGCGGCCGTCGCACGCGGATTCCGCTCTCCCGCGTCGGTCTGGGCTGCCGGTTTCGGTCGGACTGGCGCTGCTCTCGGCAAGACGAATCGAGAACTGAGCGTCTGCGCGAGGCTCGCCCCGCCTCCTTCGCGGATGGAGACTGTCTGTCTATAGGTTGCAAGTCAACGGGGTTATTCTAGTCGAAGCAGAAGTGTCCGTTTTGGTTCTGCGATGAGCCCACTCACTCACTCACTCACTCATTGCAACTGCTGCTCTGGTATCCATGGGCGAAAATAGCTCAACTGGAAGTGCCAATCTTGGATCCTCTCGCTCCAACGGCTGCCTCGCCCAATCTTCTGTGTGTGGCGCGGTATATTTGGCGCGCAAGCCTCCCAACGGCTCGCTTGTCGCCACTATTATCTGAGCAGCTTGGCCTTGGTACGGTGTGGGGAACTTTGGCTATTGGCCAGAAAGTGGCGGCAGGTTCAAACCCATGCGCGCCGATGCAACGAGGATCTCTGCCTAGCGCTCTGCTACACGTCCCCAACGAGGCGGGCTTTTGCTATATTCGTGGCGACCTTGAGCCCTCGCACTACTGCCGTATGACTACGAAGCTAGTGTTCATGCCTGCATCGCTTGCACCGCTTGTTCTCGACATGCTTGCGGTGCGGAACGTAGGTCGTGCACTCACACTGGGTACACGGTCGATCCGGAATGCCAGTCGGCGCTGTTCGTCTGGACGAGCGCTTCCGTCGCTCAATGTCGAGCGCGACGCCCTCGCTGTGGGATCGGCTCTTGACGGTCCTGTCACTAGGAACGCCCTTCCACGGCCGCTCCCCCTCGCTAGTTACCGAGGAGTCTCGAGACCGCATCGCCGAGGTGGACTTCCGACGACGCCGCTCCGCCTGGAGCTCGCCGACTCGAGCCATCACGTTGCCGATCGCCTCATACAGCGGGATGGCCGCTCGCGGCTGGGCGACTTGGCCGCTAAGCAGCACGCTCGGCTCCAAGTCCTGGCCGTAGAACTTGCGGTTCAGGTCCTTCCGCGCCGTGATGACCGAGCCCTGCACCGAGATACCCGCATAGAGACCCGTGCTCATGGAGTAGCTATAGTTGCCGTTGAGCCCCGACTTGCTGATGGCCGCCGCTGCCGACGCGGAGCGACCGAATGGCCCGACTGCCACGTCCAACCCGGCACCGAGGTTGAACTGCGGCTCGTGGAAGACGTTGACAGCCTTGTCGGAGCCAAGGATGATCATTGTCTCGACGGTCTCGCCACCGATCTCGAGCCCGCCGCCAAAGCCGACCGTGCCGATGGCGGAAGGAGCGGACCACGAGCCGTCGGCGAGCCGGCGGATCACGAGTCCCGTGCCGAGACGACCGGCAAGAAGGAAACCGGCCTTCATCACTGTCATGAAGGCGATGCCGCGCGCGTGCTGCAGCAGCGCGACGGGGATCTGTCGGTCCTTGGACGCGCCTTTGCCGTCCACGAAAAAGTTCTCGATGATGTTGGCTGCGCGGCTGCATTCCTTCGCCAGCGAGTTGGTGAACGGCAGCTGGATCAGCGGTTTGCTCTCGCGCGGGTTCTCCTTGTTGCCGGCCGCGAACTGTTCGATAAGCTCCTCCTGCGCTGGCTGCAGCTCCGGCGCGCACTGGAGACACACGCGCTGGGGAACGGCGGCGCTGTAGTTCTTCGCGCCTTGGCACTGCAAGCCGAGCGGGATGAGCATCTTCATCGGCGAGCACGGCCCGCAGACGTACTGGCCGCAGCGCCGGCTGCAGCACGGTACGAACGCAGACAAGCGACAGCGCGTCAGAGCGGCGCGGCTAAGCAGAACACACATACAGGCACCGCGGTCGCGCCAACGCACCATCGGTGTCGCGGCCGGGATAGTTCGAAAGCAGCGGAGCAGATCTCGCAGGTTGGGAAGTCGCGGTAGTGTGAGTTGGTGAGGTCGCTCGTGGCGGACGACGCGCGCCGCGCCATCTTGTCCGCAGGTCTGGTCGGCGGCGGTGGCGGTGGCGGTGGCGGTGGCGGCGGTGGTGCTGAGGCGCTGGCGGCATCTCTTACCGCGCGGGCACCGCCGCACTCCGTGCAGAAGTAGCCGCGCTGGCCGCGCGCGCCGCACTTGCCGCACGAGTGTTTCCCCATGCTGTCGCGTGTCTTGATGGAGGCCACTGGGTGCGGAACGAGGTTCATGCACGCCGTCATCAACCCGAGAGGACCCGAGCCTTCGCCCAAACTACTACACTTGAAGACTGTATCGGTCCTAAACTACAAAATTGGGTCTACCCAAATCGAGTGCGAGACCTTCATTCCGAATGAACCAAGACCGGCATTCCACTATCATTGCAAAATGTACCCGTCATGCTTTCCGCATTCTTTCTTTCTGGGTGTGACAAAACGAATGATTGCGTCATACGGTTGATTTGGGCAGATGACACGGATCGAAGCGGACGAGATTTTCAAAATTGCAGAACTACCCCTCTGCTGTTCGCACCGAAGTTCGCCGCGTGTCCTAGAGCCTGCACTCCGCGCTCGCGACTGCTGTGCCGGAAACACGGTCTTTGCAGCTTCACTCCGATTGTGATCGCGACACGGTGTTTTGGTGTCCTCCATTTCATCGATGTTGACAGCTGCAAGTGCGAATGCTGCAGTTCATCGTTCAACCCCTCAACAACACCGAGCCTCGCCATCGCACTCAGCAGGATATCGTATAAATACTCCAGCTCGGTAAGAATTGGCTTTTAGAAGTTCTGACAGGGTCAATATTGCTCGAACGGGAACATCAGTGCCATGACAGTCCCATGAAAATAGTCAAGCGAGTTAGCAAGGACCAAGCGCACGCTAAAGTACTACACAGGTGTCATAGATTGCAAGATGGTCAAACACCCGTTTTTTCCAATTCGAGGAGGAAGACTCAAATAGCTCAAATTGCTGCATTGTCGCGACTTCTATCAGGATCCTGCAGAAAAACACTGGATATGGACTCTTTATCAGGGTCGGGTCAAAAGCGGAGCGCCAGCAACAACACGATTGTCGGCTCGAGAACATACCCGCAGATCTTGCGTACTGTACCAAGAGCAAGTGATGTCTCGCCTACAGCCAAACTCAACCTAAGGCTCGCAACCACATCATCAGAAACGATTCGAAAGAATTGTACCAACGTCGTGCGAGAAAGCAAGCGCTGGCTACTGAGATTACTCGAAATGCATCTACGGACTTCTCCAATACAGAGGATGCGAGCGCTCATAAACCACCATACTGGATTTCGGATAATCAACATCCCACAGTCAACCGGATAAGGGTGTCGTGAACTGCGCTCCGTTTTTATCCAATTCGAAGCGTTGAGGACGCGGAGATTCTCGTGCTTGCACGCTTTCTCGCTATCGATGGGACAAATGTGATTGTGGGCATCCCCAAACGGTCCGATATTCGGGAGAAGATCGTTGCACTCGCCAGAGCTGAACAACAAAGAGTGCAGTTATCCATAGGGCAGCATTAACTATCTATTTCGTTACTAGCGACGTCTGGTCGTCGAAGAGCGTGACCAGTTTCATGCCATTCACCCTTCACAACGTGACAGAAGACTTTGCTCATGTGAGCTAAACTTTGGACGCTTGTAAGCTTCCCGGTCTTCACAGCGGCATCGAAATCACAAATTCTCTAAGCGAAAGGATGGCTATGCAGTCTCTAAACTTGTCTCAACGTGCCA
>JAADYC010000986.1:0-10878 GCA_023338135.1 Phytopythium kandeliae
GCCGACGCCGCCGCGCCTCGTGCTCCCACTGGCGGAACCGCGCCGCGACGAGGTGTCGCTGCCGATCCCGATCGAGCCGCTCCGCCCGGCTCGCGGCCCAGGCGGCGCGTCTCCATGCGCGGAGCGTCGAGCGAGAGAGCTGCCTGCTGCGACGTGATGCGAGGGCTTGGAGCTGCCGCCGCCGCCGCAAGCCAAGCGCGCGCCATGCGCCGAACGCCGCCACGAGCCACGGCCGCGCCGCGTTCGCCGCCCGAATCGACGCCGGCGACGGCGGCGACAGCGCGCGAGCCAGCGCCGCGCTCCGCACGCTGGCGAGGTGGCTGGCGCGGCACCGAGCCCTCCACGCGACTAGAAGGCGCGATAGTCGCCTGCGCGCCGCGGCTTGGAGCGCACCGCGCGTCTCGCGCCGACCGGCGGCGAACACTCGCCAGCGACGCAGCGCGCGTCGCCCCGCGCTCGTCTCGCGCCACCGCCGGACGCAATGGAGCCGCAGCTTGTCGGCCGATGCCGCGGCGCTCGCTCGCGTCTGCGCCTTCCAGCGGCTCCAGCTGCCGCACAGCCGCCGCCGCTGCCAGGCGCGGGCGACGGACTCGAGCGCGCGAGCGCGCTGCTGCGTCTGCGCGAACTGCGCGCGCCAAGCCTCGAGCCGCGTCCACGCGTTCCGCATCGCCCCAAGCCCTCGCACGGCGTCGAGGCGGTCGAGGAGGCGGCAGACGTGCGCGAGGACGCGCCAGTGTCTCCACGCGGCTCGTGCTCGCGTCCGCGCGAGTCGACGCGCCAGGAGGCGGGAGCCACGCCGCCGGACGCGCTGGCGAGCGGCGCTGGCCTTCCAAGCCGCGAACGCGCGGTGTCTTGCCTGCGCCTCGCGCTTGGCGGTCGCGATCGCGGCCACGCGCTCGTGCGCCAGCCGCTCCGCTTGGCCCTGGCGCCACCGAAGGAAGCAGCGCGCTCGCAGCTCGAGGGCCCGCCGGCGCTCGACGAGCGCCATCGCGCGGCCGACTCGTTGGCTCGATCGTCGCCTGAGCCGGACGAGAGCGCTCCAGTCGACCCATACGAGTCGCATCACCCGGCGCTGCCGTCGCGACGACAGGAGGCGAGCCCGGCGCTCGCCCGCCGCTCGTCCTGCGCGTCGGTGGGCCTCGCGAGCAGCAGCGACGGCGACGTGGCGCGTCCACCGCTGCCAATGCGAGCGCACGCGTCGCAGGAGCCGGCGGCGGCCGATGGCCGCGAGCAAAGCGCGCTGGCGCTCGCTCGTGGCGCTCCTGGCGCGCCGCCAGCGCCGCCAGCGCTCGAGCGCGGCCGCCAGCGCCTCTCGATCGCGCCGCCACGCCGCGAGCCGCGCGCCGATACGCCAGCGAGCGCTCCTGCCGCGAGCGGCGGCCGCGGACCACGCCGCCAAGAGCTCGCGCGGCCGGACTCGCGCGGCCGCTCGCCGCGCCAGCGTGTCGCTCACGGCCTCGAGCTGCCGCGTTCGAACGCGCAGGCCGCGGCGGCAGTGGCGCGTCCACGCCACCCAGACGCGCGCCAAGGTCTCGGCGCGGCGCTCGCTCGCCAGCGCCTCACGCCTGTGCAGCTGCTCGACCCGCCGCCTCCACACCGCAAGCGCCTGGTGTCGAGCGCCGAGCAGCCACCTCCGCCGCAGCAGGCGCCGCAGCGCCAGTCCGCGTTGCTGCGTCTGCTCGCGCTGCACTCGAGACACTTGGGACCGCAGCAGGTCGGCGACGCGGTCCGCGCGCGCGCGCCGACCACGAGCGAGCGCGGCGCGCCACGCGCTCAAGGCGTCGCGGACCCGGCGCGTGCCGCGTCTCCTCTCGAGCGCGGCGACGCCTGCCAGGCGCGTCGCCGCGGCCGCGGCCCGCGATCGCCACTGCGCGATCGCTCGCCGCGCGGCTCTCGCGCCGACAAGGACGAGCACGCGCCGCAGCTGCCGGCGCCGACGCGCGCGCGCGCGCGCTGCTCGGGCCCAGTGCGCGAGCGCCGAGCGGGCCGACCGCTCGCGGCGGCGATCGCGCATGAGCAGCGCACACGCGAGCTGCGCGCGCCGCCGGCGCTTGGACTCGCACCGCAGCTCGTGCTGCCGCGCGGCGTCGCGCACCTCGAGTCGCGCCGAGAGCTGCTGCGCGTCGTACACGGCGAGCAGCCGCTGCGCCTCGAGCGCCGAGCGCACGCGCCAGCGCGTCCAGGCCGCCAGCAGCGCTCTCGCCACGCGGAGCTTGCGGACCAGCCGCCGGAGCGCGGCGCGCTGCCTCGTCGAGCGCGCGGCGCGCGCTGCGACGGCGCGGAAGGCGCGCGCCAGCGTCCGCCGCCTGCCACGCGCGACGGCATGGCTCAAGGCGTCCCGGAGCGCTCGCGACCGCTTCGCCTCGGCTCTCCAGGCCGCGAGAGCTCTCCGCTGGCGCCACCGGCGCGGCCGCGCGAGCCGCAGCGTCGCCGCGCGAACGCTCTTGGCGTGAGCGGCTCGGAGGCGCCAAGCGCCAAAGAAGCGCCGCTGCGCGTCGCCGCGCGCGAGCGACGCGAGGCGCTGGCCGTACAGCGCGTCGCGCCGGTGCTCTCTCGCGCGCTCTCTCGCGCTCGCGTCGTGCGCCTGCTGCAGCGCGGCGCACCGGTCCATGGAGAGCTGCGCGCGCTCCTCGTCGACTGCGCGCCGCGCTGCGTCGAGCGCGCAGACCCAGAGCGCGGCCCGCGCGCGCTCGCACGCGAGTCGGAGCGCCAGCCACGCGCTGCGCAGCGCGCGACGCGTCTGCTTGGCGCGCAGGCGCTCGAGAGCGGCGCGCGCGCGCGCGCTGCGGTCCAAGAGCGTCCGCCAGGCGGAGAGGCACGCGGCGAGCCGCCGCTTCCGCCTCGCCACGAGCTGCTGGCGCCGCCGACGGCCCAGCGCGCTCCAGGCGGCGAGGCACAGGCGGACGCGCTCGTCGCCGGCGAGCGAACAGGCCGAGAGCGCACGGGAGGCCTCGCGCGCGCCTTGGCTCTCCGTCGGCGGCTCGAGAGCGCCGCCCAGGCGGCCGCGGACCGAGAGCAGGCGCCAGCGCGAGAGCGCGCGCTGCAGGCGCCGAGCAGCGAGGCGGCGCAGCAGCACGCGCAGCGCGGCGCCGGCGAACTCGCGGCGCTGCGCGTGGCCGGCGGCGTGCAGCTGCGCCAGCGCGCGGTCGGCCGCGCTGCGGTTGAGCTCGAGGATGGCGAGCAGGTCGGCGGCTCGCGCCTCGCTGGCGAGCGCCGCCGACTCGCGCGCCTCGGCCTGCTCGCGCGCGCGCGCCAGCTGCCGCCGGAGCTCGCGGCCGTCGCGCTCCAGCTGCGCCAGCACGCTCGCGCGCACGTAGACGCAGGCGGCGCCGTCGTCCGCCATGCGGCCATGCGTCGGTGCCGGAGGCGAAACTGCTGCGCTGAAGGTGATCGGAGCTTGGACTGGCAGGCCGACGAACCTCTAATCTTGATATTGGATGCAATATCGATATTGTGCGGGTTGAGGCGTGGCTTCGATGACCCTTGATAATAGATTGTACGAGCTAATTTGATAGAGCAATCGACCGACTGTTGCCGATGCCCATTCGTTCGTGCCAGGGTTCGCGCCAAGCGCCATGCCAACGGCTCCGTTCGCCTCTCCTCCGCTAGTGTGAGCGACAAAAGCCACGCCCAATGCCTCGATGATGCTGAGTGGACCTGAGCCGCCGTCGGCGTTGGCGTCGACTCCTCAGACGTCAACGCGGCGTCGACTTGCGCATGCAACAGCAGCGGAGCGGGCGAAATCGACGCCACGCCGAACGCGCTCCGTTTGAACACTTGCTCGAGATCTCTGCGCCGCTGGTATGGCCGCGCCATGCGAGGCAAGGCGCTCACAGGCGATCGTTGCAACCAACTGACGACGTGCGGCCCCAGTTCGCAGCGCACCGACGAGACCAGCGCGTATCCTACGGCCGAGATCGTCTCCAACCCACGCTCGAGCGAAGAGAGCGATCTGTCGGACAAAACCAGCGTCATCACAGCACCCATCCACTTCCCGCCAGCGGCAGAGACACCAGAGACATGGTGCGTCATGATACACGCCATGGTCTCCTAGAACTCGGATCGCTCGGCCTCCAACGAGAGTCACTGCGTGGCAATCGATGTCGGCGACTCGCTTGCACCTGAGTTCTCCTGCAGCTGTCGCTGGATTCGCCGTCGCGATGCTTGGATTGTGCCGCTCGATTGCGCTGTCGCACTCACCCGCGCGACCGTGATCAATGGCGCAGCAGGTTGGATCGCACACCCAAGCGCCGCCCTTGTCCGCCCCGCTCCCTGCGTCCCAATTGACTAGTCCCGAGTGGGTGCGTGCGTGGCGCCAAAATCAGGTCTTGCGGCGTACTGGCGTTGAAGTGGCAACTCAGGCGCCTTTACGCCCAATGAGCGGGCGCGAGAGCGCATCCACTTCGACCCGCCCAATCATGTGGCTTACATTCCGATCCTTTCGACCAATCAGAGCGCCACGAGCAGCTGAAAATCCACCCCCAGAGATCTTCAATCCAGGCGAGCGACCGAGCGGCCAAGCGCTTCAAGCGGGTCCAGCCAACCAAGCGGAGCGAGCAACGCGGAGGAGAGCGAGCAGCGTGCATGCTCATTCCCAAACTTCCCGCGCTCCTCGCACTCCTCGAGCTTCCCAGCCAACCCGACCGCCGCCCGCACGACCATGGTCCGCGCCGCCAGCTTCCTCCTCGCCGCCGCCGCGCTCGCGGCCGGCACCAGCGCGGCACGCGTGCACATCAAGTCGTACGACTACGAGAATGACTACGACTACAGCGCCAAGGGCGACGACTACAGCGCCAAGGGCGACGACTATAGCGCCAAGGGCGACGACTACAGCGCCAAGGGCGACGACTACAGCGCCAAGGGCGACGACTACAGCGCCGAGGGCTACGAGTACAGCGCCGAGGGCTACGAGTACAGCGCCGAGGGCTACGAGTACAGCGACTCGAGCTACGCGGGCGAGGCGCACCCGACGTTCCTGTACCAGTTCGACCCGGAGACGGCGGCGGGCGTGAGCGGCGCCGTGCAGGTCAAGTACCAGTCGCCCGAGTCGACCGTGGCGCGCGTGACGGTGGCGCTCGACTTCGGCGGCGTGGACCAGGAGGCGCTGATGGAGGCCGACGGCAACTGCACCGAGCCCGTGACGGCGTACAAGTGGCACATCCACGTCAAGTGGAGCGACGAGCAGGAGAAGACGTCGACGTCCTTCGGCGAGTGCGGCCTGGCCATCACGGGCAACCACTACGACCCGCTGTTCGCGTGCGGCCCCAACTCGGAGTTCGTCGGCACGGACAGCTGCCCGGCGGAGCGCACCAAGAACTACGCGTGCTCGGCCGAGAAGTACGCCAACGACCCAAGCGTGTGCGAGAAGGGCGACCTGTCGGGCAAGTTCGGCGACCTCAAGGTCGACCTGTACGACGACGACAAGTACGACACGGTCTTCGCCTCGTGGATCGACGACAACTACCCGACGGTGGGCGAGAACACGCCAGAGTGGAACATCATCCTGCACGCCGTCTGCGGCTCGGCCACGCCGCGCGTCGCCTGCGCCGTCGGCTACCAGGTCGCGTGAGCGCCGAGCTGCTTGCTCGTGCCTCCGTCGCCTCGGCGGATGCCGCTCTTCCGCCTCTTTCTTCTTCTTCTCCTTCCCTCTCGCTTTGCCTCGGTTCGATAGGATGATGCGTCTGCCCAATACACACACGCACGGACTGAGTCCACAGGTCGCTATGTGCTCGTGTGCGGACGCGAGTAGACCCACCAGAGCCGTCACCAGGCCGCGTAGTGGCTCTCCACGACGCCGAACGCGTCCTGGACGTCGATCGACACGCGCCGCTGGCCGTCGGCCGTCGAGAGCTGCACGCTCCCGCGGAAGTGGCCGTAGGGCTGCACGAACTCGCTGCGCACGACGAGGAGGTTTGTGTGGTCTTGCCGACAGCCCAGCGGCGAGAAGCGCAGGTCCACGCGGTCCTCGCCGCTGCGCTCCGCTCCAGACGTCGGTCAGTCCTCCGGCCGCGACGCGCGCGGCTCCTGGCGCGGCGTACCTGTCCGCCAGCGACTCGATCGCCCACTCCTGCTCCGCGAGCCGCTCCGGCACGGCGAACGCCACTCCGCGGAGCGCGTGCACGACGCCGTCGATCCACACGGCGTTCTCGACCGACTCGCCGTCCACGTCGTACACGTCGGCGCTCAGGTTGATGCCGACCGCGGCCTCCTGCGTCACGCCCGGCGCGTCCCCGCCGCGCTCGCGGACCGTCACCTTCGCGCGGAAGCTGGCCGACGCCCACTTCCACCGCGTGCAGCGCAGCGCGAGGCTCCGCGTCCAGTCGATCGCGCCGAGCGCCGCGGCCGTCTCCAGCCGCTCCTCGACGCCTCCGAGCGCGATCGCGCCGCGAACGGGGCTGCCCGCGGCCTTGTGCACGTACGCGGGCCGCATCGAGTCGTTCCCGAGCGGGAAGAGCAGCGCCAGCGCCTCCTGGCGCTCCATGAAGAGCTCCGCGACCAGTCGCTTGGACTCGCGAGCGCGCTCGCCGACCTGTGGAGCGCGGCGGACGGACAACGGAGGCTCAGCGCCGCACACCGCGCGGCTCGCAGCTCCGCGCGACGCACCACCGTGGCGTTCACGCGCACGTGCCACTCGCGCGTCGTCGAGCGGTAGCAGACCGATAGCTCGTCCGCGTGGAAGGACCGGAAGGCCGTGCACGCCTGTCCATCCACCGCGTTGCAGGAGCCCGTGAGTCGCCCAAGCCGCCAGCGGTCGCCACGCCAACGGCCTCACCGAGTCGTCGACGGACGAGGACGCGAACGAGAGGCCGACGCTTCCAGGGTGCCGCGCGCGGAACTCGAACTTCTCGGCGCCGGGCGAGTGCCTGTCCACCACGTAC
This sequence comes from Phytopythium kandeliae, assembly GCA_023338135.1. Classification (NCBI taxonomy): domain Eukaryota; phylum Oomycota; class Peronosporomycetes; order Pythiales; family Pythiaceae; genus Phytopythium; species Phytopythium kandeliae. The sequence continues at coordinate 6,879 of JAADYC010000986.1, forward strand.
ACGAACGCGTCGCTCACGTAGCCCAGCTGCGTCGACGCGGCCGCCGCGCGCGCGGGTCGTGGTGAGTCAAGCGCGAGGCGCCGTCGGTGCGCGGCGAGAGCCACCGGCGAGACGCACCTTGACGACGGCCATGGCGACGAAGAACCTGTCCGCGCTGAAGGACGCGTAGTGCCACGTCTTGGTGCGCAGCAGGCGCGAGAGCGCGGCGGCCGCGCCGGCGGCTGCGTCGTCCAGGAACGAGACGTCGGCGGCCGGCTGACGCCACCGCCCGAAGTTGTACGCGCGCCGCTCGCGCGACAAGACGCGGCCGCCCGGCGGCGCGCGGTCACGCAGCGCTGGCGGGAAGAGCTGCGCGGCCGTCGGCGGCGGCTGCAGCTCGCGGGGAGACGGCGACAGGAGCCCGGCGAGCGCCGCGAGCAGCGCCACGACCGCCGCCAGCGCCGTGCGTAGGCGCAGCAGCGCGTGCGAGCGCGAGCGCGAGCGCGGCGCGGACGCCATCGGAGCCCGTCGGCAGTCAGTGTGGAATGACGTCGAGAGCTGCTGGCGGTGATGAAGTTGAAGGTAGGGGACGGGCGGACGGCGTTCTATATCGAAGTGTGGGACGAATTGTGGAGCGCTCTGCTGCCTCTTCTGGGTCGCAATGTGGAGCGGCTGGGACACAGTGTGGAGCGCTCCACCTACGTCGGGGCGATCGATACGTATCGCAGACTTCTCCTTCTCTCGATCCAAGCGGGCAGCGAGTGCGGCGAGCATGGTACGCGCCTCGCTTCGCTCGCTCCTCCCGGTGTGCACGCGGCGTCCGACGGGCCGTGCGAGCGCTCGGCGGATGCGCCGTGCTCGGGGGAGCTGTGCGCGGCTCTTGCGGTCGCCTGCGAGTCCGTACAGCGCCCGCAACGCGCCGCTAACTCCAGCCACGCGTCTGCGCATCGGTTGATCTGTCTGTCTGTGTCTGCGCCAGGCGAACACGTTGGCGCCGTACCTGTCAGCGATCCGCAGCTCGCTGGACGCGGCGCTGTGCCTGCGCAACTTTCCGTCGCAGGTGGTGGAGCGGCACAACAAGCCGGAGGTGGAGCTGCGGCTGAGCAAGGAGCTGCTGCTGAACCCGGTGCTCATCTGCCGCAACGAGGCGGAGAAGTGCCTGATCGAGCCGTCGGTCAACTCGACGCGCGTGAGCATCCGCGTCAAGCAGGCGGACGAGGTCGAGGCCATCCTGTGCCACAAGTTCAACCGCTTCCTCATGCAGCGCGCCGAGCAGTTCGTCATTATGCGGCGCGTGCCGGTCGAGGGCTACGACATGAGCTTCCTCGTCGTGCACCAGCACCTCGAGAGCATGTACAAGCACAAGCTCGTCGATTTCATCATCCAGTTCATGCAGGACATCGACAAGGAGATCAGCGAGATGAAGATCTCGCTCAACGCGCGCGGCCGCACGGTCGCCACCGAGTTCATGAAGCAGTTCACCTGATGCGTCGGTCCATCCGTCGACCGGTCCATTGATCGCCCGATTCGCTGCGTCGCCCGCCGTGGCTCGCATGAGGGCAAGAGCGAGGGGAGGGGAGGAGAGGGGAGGGAATCGCTCCTAGAGGCATTGGGTCCGACCGACCAACGGACCGACGGACCTCATAACATCAACAAGACGGTGCGCGCGTGGTCTACATGCACTCGTTGTTGCTACTATAGTACGCTGGCGCCGCCCCGCCGCCGTCCTACATGAGGCGGCAGGCGGCGGGCTCGGGCTCTCCGCAGGGCTCCAGGCGGCCGATGAAGCACTTGTCCAGCATGCGCCGCGCGCGCCGAGAGTGGAAGTCCATGTCCTGCGAGCAGTCCGGCCCGCCGGCCTTGCGCAGCAGGCAGCGCGCGCCGCCGGGGTGCGCGTGCAGGATGCCCGTCACGTCGAACACGCGCCCGTAGGCCACGAGCCAGCAGTCGTCCGCGCTGCGGTGCCGCCGCAGCTCGCACATGCACAGCTTGTGCGCCTCGCAGCAGCGCGCGTCCGCGTCCTCCTCCTCGTCCTCGTTGTCCGTCGCCGACCCGCTGCTGAGCTTGTCGTCCTCGGCGTCCGCGGCCTTCTCGGGACAGGTCGGCGGGCCGGTCGCGGGCCGGGCCCGCCGGGGCGGGGACGGACCCAGCGGGGACGGACCCAGCGGGGACGGACCCAGCGGGGACGGACCCAGCGCGTCCGCGGACTGGTTCCCCAGCGGCGCGCACGCGTCCGGCGCGCACGCGGGACGCAGACGCCGGTCGCGGTGCGGGATCCCGTCGCGCCCGTCCTCGTAGGCCACGACCACGCGCTCGGGCGCCGCCCCGCGCTCGTGCAGCAGCCCCAGCTCCTCGAGCTCGAACGTGCGCAGCGCGGGCGCCGCCGCCGGCCGGGACGCACGCCGCGTCCCGGGACGCAGACCGTCCCCATCCGCGCCCGCGGACGCCGCGCACAGCGGGTAGCTCCCGCACGCTCCCATGGCTCCGCGCGGACTGCAAGGGGCGCGGGACGCCGAGGAGGCGCCGGGGACGGGCGACGTGCTCGACGGGAGAGAGTCCATGGCGGAATCGCGAGAGGCTGCTCTCTACGTCCTCCCTCCTTCGCCGCAACCAGTCGGGATAGAAGCAGCCGCAGTCGAGGACGACGGCGACCTTGGGATCCCAGCCCGACCTGCCTAGGGTCGTGTGCCTCGCCGCCTTGCCGCCTTGCCGCCTTGCCCGCTCGCCTCCTCCAGTCGAGGTAAAAGCAGCAGTGAGTGAGAGCGGGCGGCGAGCGGCTCCCGTAGTTTACGGTTCGGGTGGTAATGTTGGGTAACTTACAGCGCATAAATATGCAGCGACCAATCATGGTGCGGCGACAGGGGGACGGGCTGCGGTCATTGGCGGAGCCCACGCGCCGTCCTCACCGCCCCGTGATCACGCTCTCGCCGCCGACGCGGCCGCGTCCGTGCGTGCTGGTGGTGCAGGCGGCTGGGCGGGCGTCCGCGCTGTCCCCACGCGATCCCAGGCCGCCGCCGTACTCAAGCCGTCGAACGCTGGGCCATCAAGGCCGCACCTTCCTCCTCGAGCGGCAGCGTCATCGAGCCAGTGATGCAGTCATCATCATGGGCTCCCGACCACGTCACTCGTCCGTTACGGAATCGTAGTTTACGCTTCCCCCGCTGTTCTTCATCCACGACCTCCAGCACGGCATTCGCGGTCTATACGCATGCGTTCCACCAGCGCTTGTTGTATAAATTGTGTCGCCTCAACGCCCTGTCATATTGAATGCGCCGTCCCATATGATGTCCATGCGTCGCTCTTCTCGGCGCGCTCTCGGGCGTCATGGCGCCTCGTCGACCAGGACGCGCGCGGCCTCGACGGCCAAGGCGCGCAGGACGGCGTACTCGAGCGTCGTGACGCTCGTGCGCGGCGCGGCGTCGACGACGACGAGCACCGCGACGGCGACGCCGTCGACCTCGACCGGGACGCCGAGCAGGAAGGCCACGCCTCCGCGCGCGGCGGCGACCGGCAGCCGGCGGAAGCGCACGTCCAGGTGGATGTTGCGCACGAGGAAGGGCCGCGAGGGGTCCGCGAGCATGTAGGGCACGATGCTGGCGGCGCGCTCGAGCGAGAGGCAGGCGTGCGCGTCCTCGTCGCGCAGCGTGAGCGCCACCTGCCGGTCCTCCAGCAGCGTCAGCAGCGCCGCGTTGGCGCAGTCGAGCTCCTTGGCGGCCAGGTGGCAGAGCAGCTGGACCGCGGGCGAGTTCACGTCGCGCTCGAGCAGCCCGAGGCGCTGGATGGCCGCCAGGCGCGCGCGCTCGTGCGGCACGCGCGGCGGCGCGGCCACGCCCGCGGCGTAGTCGAACACGAGCGCGTAGCCGCGCGCGCCGTCGTCCTCGGCGAAGCGGCAGCGCTCGGCCGCCGGCGCCTCGATCGCGACCTCGTAGCACTGCTGGATGAGGAACTGGGCCAGCAGCCGCGGGTCCGAGGGCAGCGCGGCGAGCTCTGGCCCTGGCACCTCGGATCCCGATCCCGATCC
>JAADYC010000987.1:0-10862 GCA_023338135.1 Phytopythium kandeliae
GTACGAGTCGGGGTGTCACGCAGCGTTGTGATAGTGGGGTCGGGTGCAGCACTCGCTGCGCTCGCGCGAAAAAAAAATAACGAAGTATCGACCGGCGCCTTCGCGGCGGCCTCTCGTGCGGGACGGATCGCTATCGCGACTGCAGCCGATGTGCGGGCATGTTCACAAGTGGGGCTTCACGCTCGCTCGCGCTCGCGTTCGCCATGGAGTCGTACACGGGTGTGCGATGACATCCGTCCTGTGGCACCTGTCCAATACGATATCAAAGAATGGTGATGTCGGCGCTTATCTTAGTTTTTGTAAGCATATCACGCCGATAGCATTCGACCCCTACCCCTCAACATCCGACCGAAAGTGATATTCTTCACTTGAATAAAACATCCTCATCGGTGAGTACGGTCGGAGAGATGATGATATTCATCCATATCCCACTTTGCGCGTTGCTGGAATCCGCCTGGTGGATACAGCTGGCTTGGCGGAGCTTTACGGCGGCGCTTTACGGTCTCGGTCTTGGCAATGTGCCTCTCGTGCCGCGAGGACGAGGGCGGAAGGAAGGGATCCCGTCATGCGCGCCGAGGAGCGCGGCACTTCCCCTTTACTTCGGTTGAGCCCGACCGCAAGTACCCGGCGGCAGGTTGGCAGGCAGGCAGGCAGGCAGGCAGGCAGGAGCGCGCGCGGCCGACTCGCGCGCCTGCTCCGCTCCCTCCGCCACCGCCGTCACCACCACCACCACCACCACCACCACCACCACCACCACCTACTGCGCGGCCTCGCTCGGCTCGCGTTAGTACCTCCGCGCAACCCGCGCCGCCATCCTCGCGCGAGCGCTCCCGCGCCGCTGCCCGCTATTATTGGGCGGCGCTCGAGCCATCCACGTGAGCGATACTACATTTATACCCGCCGCCGCCACTATTTCCTCGCGACGACGGTCGGGATCGACCCCACTCTTTCAAGAGTACCAACCCGCTCAGCCACCTTCGCATCCAACGCGCGACGCCATGAGCCCGCACGCGGTGCCAGCGTCAGCGTCAGCGTCAGCGTCAGCGTCAGCGTTAGCGTCAGCGTCAGCGCTCCAACAGCAGCAGCAGCAGCAGCAGCAGCAGCAGCAGCAGCCGCAGCAGCAACAACAACAACACTACCACCAGCAGCAGGCGGACTCGCTCATCGACAAGCGTGACTGGCACCACACGATCAACATGGCTACGCGCCGCACGGTGCTGCTCCACATGTAAGCATCGGAGACACCAGTCGTCCACCGGCGCAATTCATCTCTCGGATGCAATGGAGTAGATGATATACTAACGCGATCGTCGCGCTGGCGCTGCTGATGCTCACCCACACCAGTCTCATCTTGCTCAAGACCAAGTACGGCAAGGTGGACGCCAAGATCTCGTACATCGGACGGCGCGCCGAGCTGGCGCTCTACAGTCAGGCGTTCTCGGCGTGGGAGTACTGGAACCCGCAGACACTGAGCCGCCGGCTGCACTCGCTGGTCGTCAAGCTGCACCTGAACAACCTGGCCGAGAAGGAGGACGCCGCCTTCGCTAGGGATCAGCAGGCGCGTATCCTGGCCGACGAGCCGGCTGTGGACTCCAGTGGCAGTACGGAACCGGAGGACTTGGATGGCGTCACGCTTTTGCGAACGAAGCGAAAGAGTAACGCGGACGACCAGGACGCAACGACGGTCAAGCGCCGCCGCACAATCTTAGGCGACTCGGACGCGTCCGTCAGTGCCAACAACAACGCGCAGACCGCGCTCTTCATGGACGGCAATGCCGACCTCATGCAGTTGGTGTGTGCGTTCCTCGACACTAAGGACTTGCTGCAGTGTGCCGCCACGTGCGCCGCGGCGGCGCAGCAGTTCCCAGCGTTCGTCACGAAGATCGAAGTGGCGGTCGACGCACTGCAGGTGCTATCAGTGAGCGAGCGCGTCAGGATGTTGCGCCGCTTCGCCAACCTGGAGAGTTTCACGCTGAACGGCCAAGTGGAAGCCCAGCGATTCGACTTCCAGGACGAGACGGCTGTCGTGGCACGCAACGTGCTAGTGCGCAGCATGCTCCGGTCCCTCGGAGACGCGAGTTTGCCCAAGCTCCGTGCTCTCGGACTCAACTACTGCTACTCGGAGGGTCTGCAGGACCAAATCACGCGCCAGGTCGCAGACATGGTAGTCGGTCCGGCGAGCCGCTTCCCGCTGCTCCAAGTGCTGTCGCTGGCCGGCAACTGCATCTCGGACGACGGCGCAACCCACCTGTACGACGCGCTGTCGCTGCCCCGGCAGGCGCCGTCCGCCCCGCTTGCCGCGCTCGGGATTCTGAACCTCGAGCACAACTTTATCGGCGAGCGGGGACACGTGCTCATGCAGGAGCTCGTCAGCAACTTCGCGCTCAACGGCTCGTTGCTGCTCGTGAACCTGCGCGGCAACCTGCTCGCGCCTGCTCCAATCTCCGAGCCATCGCCGTAGGCGGTCGAAGTGGGAGAGCGCTCTGTCTTCCTGTCGCGTGTTGTGCTTTGACGATTTTGTCCCAGTGACGGTACCCCGTGCGAGACGAAGCGCGTGGCATCGATATCGGCGTGTGATCGCGCCAACCGAGTGATTTGATGTGAGAAAAGGCAGCTCGCCATTCTCGAAATGAAGAGAGTGAACGACCTTGTCCATTGGCTTGTTTGCTTGGCTGGCTTGGATATTCGTCGCAGGGTGGCGGCCGCCCCATACGCTGGATCTTTGGCATCCTTTGTCCGCGACAATGGCAATCGCTCCAGAGAAACCAGCGCTGTATTGGATCATGACTGGCATCAAAATCGTCCTTCAAGCGAGAGCCCGAGCGAGTCCACAGGGTGACAACATTATCCGCAAATCGTGCTGTCATGGTGGAGCTTTCTCCGTTGTGGGGACGCACTTGGTGAGACGATAGCTAGGGTATGCAATTGAGTCAATCTTTTGGTATGTCGTTGCCGCTCTCGCAAGACGCTCGATTGGAGAACAATCTACCGCGAGGTTGTAATTTGCAATTGCAATGTCGCGTGGCATGGTAAGCAGCGCTGCTGTTGTCGCCCCAAGACCGCTTCCTGGGCTCTATGTTTAGACTGCGGTGTCACAGCACAGCTCTTTCTACTCGTGATTGGATCATACTTGTCGCTGGCTGTATAAATACCTCGCGCATGCAGTTACACAGCCCCTTCGTCTGCGGTGAAACACCCCACGATCACTCGCGCAATTTGCAGCGAGAGGGTCGCGACTTTGGCGTCAGTGTCGGCTTCCGGAGTCTCCGAAGCCTCGGCCACGCCCGCAGTCGTCGCGATAGAGACTGCCGCTGCCGCGTGTCTCCCCCATCGGGCCAGGCGATCGATCGGGCCAGCCGTGGGAGACCTCCCCCGGCTGCCCACCGTTCCCTGTTCCCGCACCCGCGCTCCTCCGCCGTCGACCAGTACGAGCCGCCCGACGCTGGCGTCGCTGCTCAGCTCGATTTGGCGCAGCGCGGCGGTCGCTCCCTTCTCGGTCGCCCGCTCCTGTGAGCAGGAGAATGCACTGGCGGTTCTCCCCGGTCAACCTGCTTCGATAATGACGACGACGACCAACACGCCTACCACCACTGCTCCAGGAAGCAGCGCCGAGGCTGGCGCCGCCGCCGCGCCGCGACAAATTCCTTCACATACCGAGCCGCCAAAGCACGCAGGAGATGGCAACCGCACGAGCTCCGACGCCACGAACCGCGTCGCACACCGACGGCAAGCGCACGTTGAGAAAGCGCCGGTACGTGGAGCCAAACAACGACAGCACTCCATGTCGATAGGAATGTTTTGGCTGCGACCTTACGAGGTCGCGGGGCGTTGACTTTATTCTCTTGCCGCAGGAATTCGGGGCCGACTACTTGTTTCTCACGTACATCCCTCGCGACCACTGGGTGCGACGGCAGCTCATCCAGCTCGTCACGCACCGATACTTTGACCGCGTCATCGTGCTCGCGATCCTTGCCAACTCGGTCATCCTCGGGATATGGGACTTCTCGGTCGTGAATTCCGACCTCAACCCGGCGAGTACAGGTGCCGCGTTTCGCAACGGGGTAGTCGAACGAGGTGTCACATCTCTCGCAAATCTCATTGCTGATGAGTCCGAACTTCCCTTCACCATAATCTTCACGGTCGAGTGCGTCATGAAGATCGTCGCGATGGGATTCGGCCGTCAGAAGGGCTCCTACTTGCGCGACTCGTGGAACGTCCTCGACTTCATCGTCGTCATATCCAGGTACGTGAGTATCTCGAGTCGATTTTTGTTCCTACGTACGTTCCCAAGCATTGAGCGGCGTCTGTACTTGTCCAGCTGGGTCGGGTATATACTGGCAAAGTTCCTAGCATCGCTGCCCAATGTGTCGATGATCCGAGTCATCCGAGTTCTGCGGCCACTGCGGTCCCTGTCGATGATCCCCGGAATGCGGCGGCTGATCACAGCGTTGCTGAAGGCACTTCCCGCCCTCGGCAACGTGGTAATTCTCCAGCTCTTCGTCTTCACCATCTTTGGCGTCTTGGGTATCCAGCTCTTCTGTGGAAGTATGAACCGTCGATGCCGCCTAACGGAATTCCCCGTCCGACTCCCAATCGACGATCTGCATCAACACGCAGTGTGGCCGGTACCGGACGAATACCTGTCGGCAGTGCTGGATAACCCAAAATTGTACGAGTGTCTGCCTGGAGAGCCACTTGTGAGCGATGACTCGGTCGCGTCGCCAGAAAAATCGCCCTGGAGAACCCCGCAGAATTGCTTCTGGCCAGTCGACGACGACGACGAGCTGTTGTGCGCCTTACCCGAGCAGCCTGGTCACCACCAGTGTCCGAGTCATCGAACGTGCGGGTCGGACTATGACGCGTACGGCAACCCGCGTTTCGTTCATCCTCGCGCCATGCACCATGCACTCTTCGTCTCAAGTCTTGACTATGGCTACACGACATTCGACAACGTCGGGAAGGCCTTCTTGACCATTTTCCAGTCAATCACGCAGGAGGGATGGACAACCATTATGTACATGACGATGGATTCGACGCAGCCCATCGCTGCGGGGGCGTTCTTCGTCATTCTCATCATGTTTGGCTCCTTCTTCGTCATGAACTTGACACTAGCGGTCATTTCCGAAGAATTCAACCTCGACGAGAACTCACGTGGACCGACAGCGAGCGAGAAGAAAGCTCTGCTGTTACTCGCCGCCGAAGAGCGCGCAAACTTCAAACCGCGCATTCCGTGGCTGTATGCTATCGTGTCCCATCCCGCATTCTCGGCGCTCATTATGTCTGCCATTTGTGCCAATACTGCGGTGCTGGCGATGGATAATGACAAGATAACTCCCCGGATGGACACCGACCTCGAGATCGCCAATTTCTGCCTCTCGTGTATCTTTCTCATCGAGATGATCGCGAAGTTGATTGGCCTCGGACTGCGTCAGTACGCACGTGATCGGTTCAACCTGTTTGATGCCTTCATCGTTACCATGAGCGTGCTGGAGACATGCATATCGCGACCATCGTTCATGTCCGACAATTCAGCTAGCAGGGGCTCCTTCTCGGCGCTACGATCCTTCCGCCTCTTCCGCGTCTTCAAGCTCGCTCGCAACTGGCGATCACTGCGCGAGCTTCTTGAAATGGTTCGACGAGCTGTCGCCAGCATTGCCAACTTCGCCGTGCTGTTGTTCCTCTTCATCTATATCTACGCGCTCATGGGACTGCAGGTACGATCTCTTCATTTCTGCGTGATTGGAAATGTTGATTGTGTCATCTTCAGTGCTGACCGTCGCACCTGTGCGCGGCTCCATGCTGATTCGCTACCCTCCAGTTGTTTGGCAACACGATGCGCTTCGATAGCGAAGGCTACTTGACACCGACCGACGATGTCAAGTTCTGGCAGGGAACAGTACGTGACATTAGTCTCATGGATCAGAGCGGCAACGTGCACTCACCATATCCTTCTTGCTCTTTGATGAAATGACTAGGTGCCACGCAATAACTTCGACTCACTGCTATGGTCAGCCATCACGGTTTTTCAAATCATTACGGGCGAAAACTGGAACAACGTCATGTACGACGGTATGCGCGGCAACGGATTTGGTGCGAGTGTCTACTTCATCTCGTTGGTACGTCCAGGGAAACATCACTTGTCTCCGTCGTTCACTTTTGATGAGGACACTGATCTCAATTGTTGATGGCGTTTGCAGGTCATTTTCGGCAACATGGTGTTGATGAACCTGTTCCTGGCGCTGCTCCTAGATAACTTTAGCTCGAATGACGAGGAAGAAATCAAAGCCAAAGAAGAAGAAACAAAGAAATTAGCCCAGAAAATGTCCAGTATGAAGGTCACGCCGATAGCAGGCAGTCAAGATCGCATCTCTTCGACTGCAAGCGTCCTGGATGCAAGACGCTCGCGCACGAGCATCGCCGAAATGAGGCAATCGCGTGCGAGCATGATTGACGGCAACCACATCTTGCATCCGCGTCACTTGCCTGACGTCGACGAAGGCGACGAAGACGCTCGAATTGTTGATCTTGAGGAACTTGACAAGGAACTCCAGCGGAGATCGTCGCTCGTGAAGATGAAAGCAGCGAATAGGACTCCGGGAGGAAACAACACGGAGCGAGCGACAAGTATGAATGGATCAATGGTGATGATGAAGCCGACTCCCGGTTCGATACAGCCTTCGATGGAGGCTGGGGATAGTAACGAAGAGCAGTCTTCAACACAGTCAAAGCCCACGGCAGAAATGCAGACCAAAAAATCAGCGACGTCAGTGTCCATGATCAGAAGCAAGACGAGCAAGATGCTGCTTGCCCTCAACATGCTACTCGAGGAAATCGACGGCCCGGATAAACACGCGGCACCGATTCCAGCGTCCTCTGCTCAAATTGTCAACGATCCACCGGACGACCGTCGCAGCGAAACACCTCATGGCAACGATGTCGAGCAAGAAGAAGAGAACGTGCCATTCGTACCGGCTGGGCCAGTTGGTCGATCCCTGTTCCTATTCGATGAGCACAATCGTGTGCGTCAGTTGTCGTTCAACTGGATCCATCACCCGTACTTCGACTCGACGATATTACTGCTGATTACGATTTCCTCTATCACACTCGCGATGGATAATCCGCTCATGGACACCAAGTCGAGTCTCTCCAAGGTTCTATCACAGCTGGACATAGTATTTACCACGATGTTCACGGCTGAGATGATTGTCAAGATCATTGCGCTTGGACTAGTGATGCACAAAGGAGCATACCTTCGCAGCACTTGGAATATCCTCGACGGCGTCATCGTTATCTTGTCGCTTGTGATGCTCGGGATGCAGTCGTCGTCACCGAACAATAGCTCGTCTCTCAAGTCACTCCGATCGCTGCGTATGCTTCGCACGTTTCGACCACTGCGAATGATTAGCCGTCGCCCAGGACTCAAACTGGTGGTCAATTCCTTGATCGAAGCCATTCCGGCAGTGCTAAACGTGCTCTTCCTCTGCGGACTCCTCTACTTGATATTCAGCATCGTGGCTGTGAACAATCTCAAGGGCTTGTTCTATTCATGCAAAGGCGACAACTATGACAATCTCTCACGTGAGCAGAAGGCGTTCCTGGAGACAGCGAGAAGGTCGTGGTCGAACCTCACGGACACCGAGCGTGAATGGTTCGCCACGAATGAAACATGCCATGAATTTGGCCACAAGGATGTGGTGAACGTCACGTCGCGATACGTGTGCGAGTGCTTCAATGCGACCTGGCGAGAGACCATCCCACAGAACTTCAATAACGTGGGTCGGGCGATGCTCACGTTCTTCGAGATCTCCACGACCGAAGGCTGGGCCGACGTGATGGTAACTGCCATTGATGCGACCGAGGTCGACATGCAGCCAAGCCGCAACAAGAACATGATCTGGGCACTGTTCTTCATCGTGTTCATCATGGTCGGCAGCTTCTTCGTCGTGAACCTGTTCGTGGGAGTGATTATCGACAACTTCAACAGCATGAAGGCTGCATTAGGAGGCGACTTCATGCTGACACCAGAACAGCGAAAGTGGATCGAAGCGCAGAAGGCGGCGTCTCGAGTCGGTCCGGTTCGCGTGCTAAAGCCCTCAAAGCACCCGGTCCGGCGTGCGATCTTCTTCTTCGTGCAGCATCAGCGGTTCGAGTGGACAGTCATGATCTGCATCATCGCTAATACGGTGCTGATGGGCACTCAGTACTTCGGTCAGTCAAGTGCACAAACCAGCGCGATGGACGCACTCAACTATTTCTTCACGGCCGTATTTACAGCAGAAGCAGTTCTTAAGCTTATAGCCTACGGGTATGCGTACTTTGAGGACAAGTGGAGCCAGTTCGACTTCGGCGTGGTCGCTGGTACTTTGACAAGCATCCTGATCGAGGAGCTCACGAAGACTCGCGTCCGATCGCTGCTCATGATCGTGCGCGTTATTCGAGTCACGCGGGTCTTGCGCCTTGTCAAGGCGTCCAAAGGAATCCGACACATCCTGCTCACGCTCTACATCTCGCTACCGGGACTCAGCAACATCGCATCGATCCTGCTGCTCATGCTTTTCATCTATTCGACGATGGGCGTGCAGATGTTCGCAACAGTGGCCTTGACCGACAACATTGACTCGCACGCCAACTTCCAAAGCTTTGGCACGGCGTTCTTGTTTCTTATGCGAGCGGCGACGGGTGAGGCGTGGAACGCGTGTATGCACGACTTGGCTTCACGGCCGAAGGACTGTGTCGACAATCGGGTGTACGACGCCAATATGTGCGGCTACACCGACGACGAGGACTGCGTGGAGCTGAATGGGTGTGGCACCCCGTTCGCTTTCGTCTTCTTCTGCTCGTTCACGCTGCTCGTCACCTATGTGCTGCTCAACGTGACGATCGCCGTCATCCTTGAGGGTTTCTCGCTCTCACATGAGGATGAGGAGCCGCTGTTCGAGCCGGAGCTGCTGCAGGAGTTCCAGAGCAAGTGGTGCTGCGTCGATCCTCGCGCGACTGGGTTCGTCCGCGTCGCACGAGTTTGGGCGTTGGTCGCCTTGCTTGAGCCCCCGCTCGTGAAGACGGAGGTCGCCACCAGCAAGAACAGTTTCCTGCAGTATGCGCGTGAGTACACGCTCTTGTGACTGGCAGTGTGTGACGACCCTCTAACGAGCCATGGTGCTTGTCCAACGACAGGTGGATTGCAGTTGCCGTTATACGAAGGCGAGACCGTCTTCTTCACGGAAGTACTGCTGGCTATGACACGTGAAATGGTCAAGGAGGTCCGTACTCGTATTTCCTCGCGGTATCCCCTGTCTAAGCCATGCTGCGCGAATCACTTACCTGTTGATCCGCTCGTACAGACCGTGGCGGCAGATCCAAACGCGATCGGAGATGTTGCGCCACCGATGGAGGAGCTGCCGAGTCGCCTGCGCTTGGAGTTCCAGGCGCACGAATACTTCGCCGTGTGCCGCATCCAGCGGTCTGTCGCCGAGTGGCTGCGCTTCAAGCGGCAGCTTGAAAAGCAGTACATGGAGGAGTACAAGAATAAAATCAAGAAGCCCAGCGGCCGGCCCAAGAAGCAGCGCGACGCGCGAGTCTTCACCATCGGGTAGCCCACAGAGAAGCATATCTATCAGTAGCCTAACGACAGTAGTCGAGACAGTAGACGCGGCAAATGCTCATTCAAGTGGTAAACGGCTCGGACGAGTGCCAAGAAGCCTACGTCTGGAGCGATCTATCGCGGATCCTTGTCTACCGTCGGCCCACACGGCTGCGTCGCCCGTCGCGACGGTCGGCGTCTTGCCGCTCTGCGGTCCCAATGCACACACCACACGTCAGCTCTCGCCTCCTCGCAGTATACAAACTCACACGAGCGACGCGCGGCTCAGCGATACCTTTTCGGAAGGCCCAGTCCACGTGGATGGTCTTGCCCAGGATCTCCTGACCGTCCATGCGCTCCATGGCGTCGCGTGCGGCCTCGAAGGATGCGAACTCGACCAGTGCATAGCCCTTGACGAAGCCCGAGCGGCGGTCCAGGTTCATGTGCAGGTTCTTGACCGGCGCGTCCTCGCCGAACGCGTCCATCACGTCCTCCTCCTGTGCCTCCTCGTGCACGCCGCGCACGAACAGGATCCACCCCTCGACGGATCGTAGCGCGCGGTCGCTGCCTCGCCCCTCGCGCGCCGACGGCTCGCGCAGCTTCTCGAACACGCCGCTGTCGGCCGGGTACCGCTCCGCGTCCATGGCCGCCGTGCCTCGCCCGCGGCCCTTGACCGCGCGCCGCGCTCTCCCAGAGGAGGACGAGCCACGTGCGTCTCCCTCGCGCCTCGCCGGGCGGCGCTTGGCCCCCTCGTCCTCCTCCACGGCCATCGCCGAGTCGCTCTCATAGTCCACCTCGTCCGCCATGTCCGCCCGCCCGTTGGTTCACGCCTGGCAGGCAGGGCGGTCCAGGACCCGCGGCGATCTCTCGCTAAAGTACGAAGCAGGAAAAGCACCTAACCCATCTTTCACTGTACGAGCCAAGCAAGCCAAACAAGCGAAAGCGAGCGACAGTGTGGAGGTCGAATCGGCGTGGATTCAATGAGGTCACAGGTCGTGCCAGATGCCGTGGAAGGTGGGCAGGCTCTTGGCTGCGGGCCAGCACGGGTGCCGCCGGCGCGGGGCTCGCGTCAGACGTTCTTTGAGCGAAAGCGTTGGAAAGAGCGCTGCAGAGGCTCACCTTGTTGCACCGCCTCGGCGATCTTGTTGTCCTGCTCCTCGATCAGCTCGGCCTTGAGCGCCACGTCGGGAGCGCGCTCGGCCGGGATAACCACCACCCCGTTGATGTCGGCGCGGATGATGTCGGCGTTGCGCACGACGCAACCCGAGACCACGATGGGACA
>JAADYC010000988.1:0-10858 GCA_023338135.1 Phytopythium kandeliae
AACGACATCGAGACGGTGTATGTGGGTTCGTCGGCGCTGTGCTGCGACGCGTGCGCCAACACGGAGGGCTGCAAGGCCTACACGTTCCTCCACACGAATCCGGATCAGCCAGTGTGCTACCTCAAGAGTGCCGCCGGCAAGGACAGCCACTACGTTGGTGCGACGTCAGCCATCCTTGACTGAATTGACGAGCGGAAGCCTTGTCGTTCTTTGCATCTCGATGTTGTGTAGCTCAAGGGCTCAATCTGTTGACGATAACATGGTCGTCGCTGCTTCATCGAATAGAAATGCAGAAACAGTCGCTCGTTCTCGATCAGGATGGTAGCAAAAGTGACATGCTCGGCGTAAGCGACGCCAACGCTTACAGTCGCTGACACCACCGCGACTGACTTTCACGATCTGTGAGTACAATACGGCTCGGCGCAGAAAGGTTCTCGAGCTCATAGTGTTGCGACGCAGTCGATCTTGGCATTAAACATATGCTCGCCATTCGCCACTCGCCACTTGCCACTCGCCACTCGCGACAAGTGCGCTGATCATGCGCGCGACGGCAACGCTAGCGTCTCTAGTTTCTACAGGAGGCGAGTAACTGCTATTGAACACGAGCGACCGCGCGTCCACTCTACCAACGAGCTTGGAGATCGTGCTACTGTCCGCTTGGACCACGACGAGCTGATCGTAGTCGTCGCGCAGCGTCATGTGAAGCGAAAGGTAGTGACAGACGCACGGCCGCTGCTCCGTGCCGTGACATGTGCAGCCACCGCTGGCTTGCGCGTTTACTGACTCACCTTGAGCTGTTGACGCCGACTCGAGTTCTTCGATGGGGAGAGCTAGCTCACAGATGCTGCAGCACCCCTCGACTAAGCGATGAGCGACCCGAGAGAGGATGCAGCCGGCGCAGCCGACGGGCTCATCCAAGTTGATCTGCTCGACGCGGACCCGGTGGAGAACATGGCGATCACCGCGAGAAGACGCATCAAGGTCTTCGATAATCTCGCATGGGATTGCTGGGTCACTGGTGCCTCTAGTCTCTGGCGCGCCGATGCCGATCAGCCGCTTCTCGAGCGCGACAGCGGCGGATTCGTCGGGTTAGAGAAGATGACACACTGTTTGTTCCGTCGTATTGGCCATCAAGTGGATCGACGTGGCGTGGAGACTGACGTCGACGCCGGTGGCACGGAACGCGTCTTGGTGGTTCAGCAGCCGCACGGCGGTCCACTTTTCGGCGTGCTGGTCCCGCAGGTTCACAGCCATCGAGTCGTTCGGCGCGTGCAACTTGATGAACTCGCTCCGCAACACGCCATCGTGATCCGCGTTGATTGGAGCAGTAGCCAGATCGCTGTCCCAGGTTGGACTACTCGTGCTACTCGTGCTACTCGTGCTACTCGTGCTTCCAGCGGCGTCGATTGCCGTCAGTCTCCTGAGCTTGCGCACGACTGTAGCCATCATGTTCTCGCGCAGATCTCTGATCCTCGTGACGTTCAAGGTCGACCCTGAAACCCATGCAGCGGACAATCCATCACCAAGCACGAAATCTTGTCGGCGCTGCCGATATCACTCGATCATTTGGTACAAGTCTTGGAGCTGCACGTCGTGCGTGTTGAAGTACTGGCTGTGACGGTACAGCAGCTGCATGCGTGACGTCTGCGACGAGAACTGCGCCTCAAATCCATCCCACGAGGCGCGAACAATGCAGTGGGAGAAGAGCACGATGCATCTAACGCGGATAGCGGCGTTTGGCGGCGCGTACTCGCTCGTGGGAAGCGTCGGCAGCACATCGCCCTAGCACGTGAACCGGAAGAACTGCTGGCTCGGGTCTGCCAGCAGCAGCGTGTGGTAGGCGGCCGCGCCCCACTGAGAAGACACGAGCACACGCCTATCCGCCGAGATCTGCTACGCCGCCGCCGCAAACCGCCTGCGCTGGCCCACTCGCCGCAGCGCCTCCGCCAGCGGCATGAGCTCCATGCTGGCATGCTGGTCGGTCAATTCGCTCTGCATGCGCGTGAATAGTGTGGCGCACGCAAGGGAGATGTTGAAGCGACAAGGGCGGAGCACCTTATTATCGGATCCAAAGACCGGCTCTTGAGGCTCATCCAGGATCCAGTGGCGACTTTGAAGTGCAAGGAGCTAACTAGGCACGCGCTCGCTCCCCTTCCGAGGGATACTGCCCGATTTTCTTTGTCGAGCCCAGCCCAGCCCAGCTCAGCCCAGCCTAGCCGCCCAGCCCTTCCTTCCCATCGCCATGCAGCCGCAGGCCGTCTCGTACTCGCGCGTGGACGCCGACCTCGTGTACACGACGGGCGCGGCGTGCGCCGACCTGTCGCCGCTGCCCGCGGGACAGGAGCTCGAGGCGCTGCTGCTGCCGGCGTCGGCGCAGTTTCAGGGCCATGCGCAGCTCGCCAAGGTGGCGACCTCGACGTCGGGCGAGGGGTGCGCGCTGTACCTCGACGTAGACGGCGCAGTAGCGGGAGACGTGGACGCGTTCGCCTCGGTGGCGGCGCTGGACGCCATGATGGGCGAGCTGGCGACCAGCAAGGCGCTCCGCGGGGGCCTCGGCTTGGACAGCGCGCTCACGCTCAAGCGTGCGACAGTTCGCGTGGACGACAAGGTGTACGCGCTGGCGCTTGGTGCGACGCCGTCGACCACGTCGGCGGTGCTGACCCTCGGACAGAGCAGCGGCGCGTGCGCCGAGCTGCTGACCACCGCGAACGTGCTGGAGCAGCTCTTGCCCGAGTCAGTTAGTGCCGGCGAACTGCACATCTCGTCGCCGTCGAGCGACGCCGATCCGGAGCTGGCCAAATGTTTGCTGCAGCTGGACGTCATGGCGCAAACGGACTCGGTGCTCGCGAATGCGGACGCTTTCCAGCTCTTGAAGGAGATGGACACGAAGCTGGACGGGTTCGTGGACGCGTCGACGGCTCAGCTCCAGTCGGCCAATGTTCAGCTCGCGGTGATCCGACCCTCGAGTTCCTCGGCGGCGCAGTCGCTCGCGGCGACTGGCATCACCAGTGGCAGTCTCGAGTACAACGCGCCGTCGGCGCAGGTGGCAACGAGCATCATGATGGGCTTCATGCTGCTCACGGCGATGCTACTCGGCGTCGTGCTCTCCAAGAAGCAGCACGACAGGCGCTGCCGTGAGCGCTACGAGCGCGCGAGCCGCGCCGCGCAGATTCATCGCGTGACGCTGCGCATGACTCAGCGTGACGACGACGCCAACGACGAGGAGGAGGACAGCCTTCTCTAGGGAAGCACCGCACTCCTGGGGCTGTGTGTCGGAGGCGATCGGTCGTAGTTGTGTAAGTGTGGATCTTGGCTCCTTTCGGCAATGAGGCGCCTCCGCGATGGTCTGGTCAAATGTGACTGAGGCCAGACTTCAATATCAAAACAGCAACAATTTGGTCGAGTGACGCAGTGACGCGCAATTCAAACCGCCAGGAGCGCTCATGGATGAGTGCAAGAGTGTGGATTCAAGTGTGGAAGCGTCAAGGAATGTGTATGACGGTTAAGCAGCAACCATCTTCAACCAGATCAGGAAACCCGGTTGATCTCCATGGGTTCATCTTCGAATGTCGCCGTTAACTCGTCACGCTCTTGGTCTTCTGGCACCGCAGGAAGCTTCACGGGAGCGGGAACGCTCGAGGCGATGGCAACGGGACAGTCAGCAGCACGCGGCGGGATCATAGGCTCGGCCTGGAACTTGTCGATGATCACGCTGCTTTGCGACACCTTGACAACGAAGACGGCGGCGCGCATGCTCCAGGGAGACTGACACTGGATAAAGTCGCACTTGAAGTCGTCCTCACCATCGCCATTTTGGCGAGGGACCTTCGTCACGACGCTGCTGATACTGTCAGAATCCCCACCAGCGCTCGTAACAAGGCATGCCTGAGCCTCGGAGATCATCTCGAAATACTTCTCGCGTGTCTGTGGAGCAAATAATGAGCGCTCAGCGCGAGTGTTACGTACAATACAGCTATATGTATGCTTTCTCACCTCCTTGGGAAGAGAATCCGTTCTGGCTGCTGCGGTTGGAGTCGCGTTGGTTGATGTGGTCGCGGCGGTATTTCCGGCAGCGCTGTGCAGAGCGTGGTACATCAGCACGGCAGTGCCACGAGCGCATAGCTTTCCATGCTCAAGCTCTTTCTTCAGCCACCCTGTGTTCCATGGCACCACCGCACTCAGCACATGGTCATCCAAGCGTCATGAATGCGTCAGTTCGCACCTTCTTGAAGAGCTGCCTGATGATCAAATCGCTCTGGGTCGCGCAGCAACGACGAGTTCAAGACGATAAACTTCATGCCGCCGAACCTACGAGGCGCAAATGAGTATTTAGCCTGTTGGGTAGAGAGTGATTGCCTGTAGAGTTCATACCAGAAGCTGAACCATGAATCGCCAAATTCGGATTCGTAGAATGATATCGCTGCTGTGCCCGAGTCGCGGTTGTTGACAGCATCCGGACCAGGAACAAACACCTAGGACCACCCGCAACTGACGTTAGTAGTGCTGTCGCGTAAACCAACCCCCTGCACGACCTACGAGTCTGGTGTCGGCATCGATCTCATTCAAAAGGCACTGGAAAGCAGCCACTTGCGCTTGGTAGAAGTGTTGCTCTGGAGTAGCATTTACGAACTCGCCAATGATCGACACGAAGGCCGGTCGCTTTCGGTTGATGGTCGCTATTGCCTGACGGAACTCCCGAACTTCAGAATCCCAAGTTGATCCACCACGGTCATCGAGCTCTGTTGCAGCGGCAGCTTTGCCTAGACAGGGACCAGACAACTTTACGCATGCAAAAACGTGAGGGATCGGAAATACATCAGTCTGACAGATGAACTGACCTGCATGAACGAGAAATTGTCGCTCCACTGATTCTGCAAGTCGTGCGACAGTCCGATATATTTGCTGCCTGTGGCGTAGCGGCAACGACCCTGAGCGGGAGTAGGGAAGAAGCGCGGATAAATGCCTGTGCATTCACAAATCCCGAGTGCTGGTCAGTGAACGCGCAAGCCACACTTCCACTAGCGATCAACTCCACTCGAACCTGGAAGGTGGAGCACCTGCTTGCGCTTCAACATGTGCATGAGCAAGCTCGTTTCTCGGGGACCAAGCGCAACGATTTTGGCTTGAAGCTCATCGGCTGGGCCATACTCAAGAGCTTTCCGAGCCTTCTGACGAGCTCTCTCGAACTGCTGAAGCTCCTTTACGAGTCCGAGAAATTCCGGTCCGCCACAAAACTGGACATCAGGCTTGGTAGTTTTCATGTGGTTTACGAAGTCGATTCCATCGAAGAACGGGTGGGCTGTAGTTTTCCCATGATGTCGACGCGAAGAGAAGCAAGTACGTCAGCTATCGCCGTGGCTGCGATGTATGAGACAAAGAAGCCTTACCTTTGACGTGGTAGATATTTGGGCGTTTCGAGGGATCATGTTGCAGTAGACCCATGATCAAGTCACGGGCACTCTCGGAGACGAAGTCTGGGATATCAATGCCGCCGTCCTTCACGCGCAACAGGGTCAGATACTCGCTTCCACCTTTGAAGGGCGTCTCTCCTGTTAACAGCTGGTACATGATGCATCCGATAGCCCATAAGTCGCTCGCGCACGTAGCTTCTTTGTTGTCAATGACCTCGGGCGCCATATACTCGGGCGTGCCCACAAAGTTTGGTCCGTTGAGAGCCGGGTTTGCGGTGTTTTTGGCCGTGCCAAAGTCGATGAGGCGGATGTGCCCGTCGCTCTTGCAAACGACCATGTTCTCGGGCTTCAGGTCGCGGTGCAAGATGTGGCTCTCGTGCATATACTCGACAGCGTTGATAACATCAGCCAGGTAGAATCGCGCAAGATCCTCGTGCAGCGCCATCTGACGGCCGTCGCACATGAGCTGGTTCAATAGCTCGCCTCCATCTAGTAGTTCGAGCAAGAAGTAGAGGTTCGCGTCGTCCTGTGCGCAGACATGTAGCGCCAGCCCCGCAACATACTGTGAGAGCGCAGCGCTGGACCACAGTCGCTTAGCTCTTCTGCTTACCTGAAAGGTGTGGTACAGACGGATGATGTTTGGGTGACGCAGTCGGTTGAGCACATCCTTCTCCATGTTGATCTCATTGAAGATGTTGGGGTGGCGGATGCGCAGACGCTTGATGCGCGTCTTCTCGATTGTCTTGAGCGCGAACTCCTCGTTCGTTGCGCGGTGTGTCGCGCGCACGATACGCGAGAAGTTTCCCTCGCCAAGCGACGAGCCGAGGGAAAAGTCGCCGATGGACGGTTTGTCCGGCGACTCTTTCACTGTGCACACCCGCGGTCAGTCCGGTCGAACGAGAAGAGCACGCGCGTAGTTGAAGGGAGCCATCGAGACGCACCACTCATGGCGCAGGCGTGAGCGGAAGACAAGGGGAAGTGGTGGCAGCGCAAGTCGCGGGGGAATGAGTGCCGCGTCCTGCGCGGTGGTTTCTTTTGCGGCGTTTTGACGACCTTGAAGGGGCTCCCGAGCCAGCAGGTTGGTGTGCACCACGTCATTTTGTTGAGGCGTTGTGCTCGCGGAAGCAGTAGAGTGCGTGCGGCGTATCGCAGTCACCGTCATTCCGACAGCAAGCTGGTGAGCTCTATCTTTAGCGCGGCGACTTGCGCTTTGTATGCTGCAGCAAGCTGAAAGGGGCGACCGGCGGCAGCGCGTGGGTTTCGTCGGCCAGACGGAAAGAAGCGGCTGCAGACGGGAAAACGCCGCCGAGCAGAGCACCAGCGGTCGACTCAAAGCGGCGACCGACCGACCACGCAGCGCGAGAGCTAGACGCGGCGACGGACCTCCGAGCGCTTACCATCCCCCGTCTGGACAGGTACCCGCCGATCTTTCTCACGCGCCGCCCTCCCTCTCGTCAACGCGCGTGTCCCCCGCGTGAATACGCGCGAGGGCTCGTGAAGGATCTCCAGGGTCACCTGGGCTCCCGGACAGACGGACAGGGAGCGCGGAGCGGCCCCGCACGCCTCGACTAGTGTGCGGGATCGGGATCCGTCGCGCTCCTCCCCTCGGGCAGCGTGCGCGCCTGTATTGATTGACACCGTGACTCATCTCTCCTCTCTCCTCTCTCCTCTCTCCTCTCGCTCTCTTCGCTGTCGCACGCGCACAGGGAGCCACCGCCAGACTGCCATGGCGCGACACGAGAACCCGTTCGACATGCAGATCAAGCTGCTCATGATCGGCGACAGCGGTGCGTGTCGCACACGGGTCGGTGCGCGCGGCGAGAGTTGTGGCTCGCCATTGACAACGGCTCGCGCGGCCAACGCTCGCGAACAGGCGTGGGCAAGACGTGTTTATTGCTGCGCTACGCGAACGACTCGTTTTCTCCGACATTCATCACGACCATCGGGATCGACTTCAAGATTAAGAACATAGAGCTCGACAGCAAGAAGGTCAAGTTGCAGGTACGCGCGGCGCTGGTTGGCGCGTCCGGAGCGGAGAGAGGCACGGCGAGTTAACAAACCGCGCATTGGCGCCGCTTGCCTGTAGATCTGGGACACAGCTGGGCAGGAGCGCTTCCGTACCATCACGACGTCGTATTTCCGCGGCGCGCAAGGTATCCTGTTGGTGTACGACGTGACGGACCGCGCGTCGTTCCAGAGCATCCGCAACTGGGTCGGCCAGATCCAGCAGCACGCAGACGTGCACGTCAACAAGATCTTGATCGGCAACAAGTGCGATATGACGGACGACAAAGTCGTGAGCACGGAGGAGGGCCAGGCGTTAGCGGACGAGTACGGCGTCAAGTTCTTCGAGACGAGCGCGAAGAACAATATTAATGTCGAGAGCGGCTTCATCGAGATCGCGCGCGAGGTCAAGAACCGTCTCATGGAGGAGGGCGGCGCCCCGAAGTCGGCTGGCGTGAACCTGAGCGCAAAACCCGCGCAGCCTAAGAAGGGGTGCTGCTAAGTTACCGCGCGTCCGGACCAGCCAGCCAGCCTGCCCGCCAGCCAGTTCACGAGCCTGCCAGTCCGCGAGTCAGCCAGCCAGCCAGCCAGCTAGGCGTGCGTCCGGCTGAGGCGTCAGGTCCGCGAGTGGACTGCAATCCACCACCCGTCTGTCCCTTTGCAGGCCCACGCAGCGCTCCTCGACTCCTCTTCCCCTCTCTTTTCGCCTTCACAATAAACTCAAAACCCCACGGCGTGTTGCTCAAGCGCTGATCTCGCTATCGACCGATCAATCGGCCGGTCGATTGACTTTCTCCTCACTTCCAGAGACGAACCGAGTTGTCGAGTGAGAGGGTCACGACGGACCGCCCGTCGTAGCTGAAGGCGCCATCGACCACCTCGTCCTCGTGGCCGCGTAGCACCTGGACGCATTCGCCGGAGAAGGCGTTCCAGACACGCGCGGTGCCGTCGGCGCTAGTCGTCAGCACCTGCGAACCCTGCATATTGAAGCTGGTCGCGCTCACGCTCTTGGAGTGTCCGACGAGCGCGCAACGCCGCGTGCCCGTCAGCGTGTCGTAGACGAACGTCCTGCCGTCGGCGCCGCACGAGGCCACGAGCGCGCCGGACGCGTTGAACGAGGCGCGGGAGACCTCGGCGTTGCCGTGGTCATGCCAATCGAACAAGCATTTGGAGGATCGGGCGTCCCAGAGCTTGCTTGTGCCGTCCGCCGAAGCGGACAGCAGCAGGTTGCCCTGGTAGTCGAATGCGACGCTGGACACGTCGCCGTCGTGGTGCTCAAGCGAGCGAAAGCAACCGCCGTAGCGAGAGTCCCACAGCCGCACGGTCGAGTCGCACGAGCCAGTGGCAAGCAGCTGTGCGTCTGCGGCGAAGGCGAGGCACGAGACCTCGGCCGAGTGGCCTGCCAGCACGAACCGCTCCATCTCCGCCTCAGCATCCCACACAATGGCCGTGCAGTCCATCGAGCAGCTGCCGAAGCTACGACCGCCGGGGGCGAACGAGACGCTCACAACCTCACCCTCGTGACCGCGGTATACGCCGCGCGCAGACTGCTGGCGCACATCCCAGAGTCTGCACGTCCGGTCGAACGAGCCCGAGAGCAGCAGGTCCGAGTGCTGCCGACGGAAGGAGAGGCAGAAGACAACGCCGTCGTGACCCGCCAGCGTGTTCTCCGTCGCCCGCTCCGCTCGCGGGGCCTCAAACGGCTGCACGAGGCGGATGGTCTTGTCGTAGCTGGCTGTGGCAACCAGGCGAGCCGTCTTGCTCACCGCCATGTTGGTTATTGGTAGCTGGTGCGGGCGGTGGGCTGAGTGCAGCCGCAGACAGCCGCCGACGTCGCGGCCACGGTCGCCCAAAGGAGCGAGAGACAGCGAGAGCTGCTTGTGCACGAGGCGGTGCAGTAGCTCGCGCACCTTTGAGGCTGCCGCGCGCGTCAGCAGCCGCTCCGAGTCGACGAGGTGCTGCGCCACGACCCCGAGGTTGGACTCGGCGCTCACGTGCAGCAAGTCGATCGTCTTGTGCCGGAGCTCGCCACCCGACGTCGAGTACTCGAGGCGCAGCGCTGGCGGGAAGTAGCGCAGGTAGATTCGTCTCAGATGCATGGTGGCGTCGCTGGATGGGGGTTTGGCATGCCAGCCCAAGTCCAAACGTATCGGCGAAGGCTAATATAGGAACGCGCCAGCCAAACTGGTCGAAACGCCGACTCCCCGCGCGCAGACTCATAGTCCTAACGGTATGGCGGCGCCGCAGCGGTGTGGTGCACTGAAAAGACTGTCAAGTTGCCGAGTTGAATCCAGATGCAGAGTGCGCCGCATGTCATGAAACGGAACGGCGAGTTGCTGGCTGTTGCACCGTTCGGCAACGGACAGACGGTGTTGAGCGAGTGCCAGATCTGCTTCGATCCGACGGACGTGTTTCAAGCGCTCGCTGTGCGGCTGGACGTTCGGCACGAGCTGCATGCGCTTGTACATCGAGCTCAAGGTACGCGACGGCGAGGTGTCGGCCTTGAAGTTCGTGTTCCCGGCGCCACAGTGCGCACGGTCGTCGCCCGAGGAGGCTGTGGAGGCGTTCCTCTCGGCCGCGTTCTTTGGCAGGTACCAGGAGCTCGTGCACGATCAACGCGCGCGCGTGCGTTTCTTTCCACGCTCCGGCTACTGCGCCGTGCTGGACGAGCCATTGTTCTCGCGGCACCGACGCGAGCATCCGCTGCAATGCAAGCGAGACGTCCAAGGTGGAGCTCTCGCTCGGCGGTGGTCAGTGCGACTAGGCGCATGGATGCCACGCAGGACTGCAGCGCCGCCTTGAAGTTTCCTTTGTAGGTCAATTCCTGATTGAATCAGCTGCTGACCCATATTGCGCCGGCTTTCGACCGGTATATTTCGGATAATATCATATATCCATTACACTTCAACTCGTTGAAGTTTGCAAATTTTGAAATAAAATCAGTTTTATCAAAATGATAACACGTGTAACCAATGAAGATACAGTGTGCAAGCTGACTAGACCTCGGTTAGCACGTCTTCGATGCCGCTGCTCCGCTCTCGACCATTTTCAAGCTAAGTTGCGGTTGCATATGGGAGCTTGTCGGGTTAATGCAGTTAGAAGTAATACAGTATTGTTGGATACATTGCAGCAGTTGGGGTCATACTGATGAGTTGCGTAGCCCCAGATCGCTCACTCCATGATAAAAGCGAGAGTTGGTCAACTATGTCATACCGCTGAAACCTCCGCATTCAGCACACGATTGAATCGCTCTAAAGGGTTATTTACCCTGCTCACAACGATTTCTCGATGCCGTGGACATACTAGTACTTCGGACGTAGCTTCTCTAACCAACTCATGTTGAAATAAGATCCAAATTGGACCCGTTTTCTGGCGAATACTCGATTTCCATGCCATCGTATCCTTTTTGAATCATGTTTTCGCTGTTTTGATGTCGTTTCGAT
>JAADYC010000989.1:0-10848 GCA_023338135.1 Phytopythium kandeliae
CGCCACGGCGCTGAGCGCCAGGCGCCACGCTGTCGCGGTGCCCATGCTCGTCGTGCTTGGTCAGCGGAGAGCTTGATACTGCGAGTAGCCACTTGCGCCGGATCGCTCCGAATCGGAAATGAGTCTGGTGCTCCGGCGCGGCCCGCAGATCCCTTTGCAGTGCTGTTCGAAGCGTGGCGACCCGATGGCAGTGCGCGTGTTGCATCGCCTTTGCGCAGCCTTTGTGCGGCCAGCAAAGCGGTGACCACGAGCGATTGGCATTGAAGACAGCCCGGCGCTGCGCGTGCCGTGCCGGTGTCTGCTTCTGCTCGTCGCTCTCGACCGATCGGCGCTCGGCGGCCGCGCCAACGCACGCGCGCGCTCCGCGGACTGACCAGAGGCGTGTGCGCCGCCCGACTGCGATGCGATGCGATGCGATGCGATGTGGCGCGACGCGATGCGCGCGCGCTGTTCGACACAGTGGTCGCCCCGACTTGATTCCTCGCGCGCGGAGTTGCAGTGCGTAGAGCCATGACCAGCACCATATGGCGAGTCCGAGCGAAGTGTCCGCTTGAAGCGCTTCCATTGCGGGACGAGCCGAGCGCCAGCAGCCAGGAGCGAAGAGAGATGCGCGCGCCTCCTCCTCCTCTGGAGATCGACCGGCGTCCGCCCGCGGTGGATTTATGTCCCACGAACGAGCGAGCGAGACGTACGTACGTGGGGGAGGGAGTCCTGTGGCCGCTCGCGGCTCGCTCGCTGGATTGGGAGCTTGCCCGAGCACCGGCCGCTCCGCTCCGCTGGCGAACTGAAGAGACCAAGTGAGAGATTGATCGGTCCCCGACTGAACAAGACATACAAATATCAAGTAGTTTAGCGTAATCAGGTTCGCGGCGTGGGATGCGGCAGCGGCTTTGCAACGAGGACAGGCGATCTTCAACTTGGCCGCTCGCTTCTTCAACTGGAAGATCGGTCCGTCGGTCCGTCGACCTGCCGACCGACCGCGTTCCGGCGGCGCTACACAGCTCCGCTCTCTTTCTGAGCGCGAACGTCTGCGCTGCTTGGCGTCGACTACCCTCCGTCTGCAATGAGCCGGACGCCGCGCTGCTCTTGCGGCTACTAGCGCATGGACATCCGCACTTGGTCGCGACGACCGAATGCGCTGCCTCACAGCATGCCTGGCGACTGCAGTGTGGCGCAGCGCGGCGCGGCGTGGGGTGGTGTCCGTCCGTCGACACGTCCACGACCAAATGCCGTCAACTTGATTTACGTCCCACTCAACGTCGCAGCGCAGCTCCCGGCTGCCGGCTGCCGGCGCGGCGCGGCGCAGCGCGGTTGCCGCAGCGATCCGCGTCAGCTGGATGAAGCGAACGCGGTGTCCACCCGCTTGCTGCAGCAGACCGCCGGGCAGCACGCGCTGGCAGCGAGAGGAGTCGCCGGCGAAATGAGACGGAGATGCGCTCAGAAATCCAATGGGAGGAGCGGAAGTAGGCCTCTCGCGCGCAGCGTCTGAATTGCGCACGGAAGCGAGTCGCGAAGCTGGCTGGTCTGGCTGTGACTCATCGCGCTCAAGTGTGAGCAATCCCTGTCGAGCGCTGCCGCGCGCCAACATGCCCATGCCGGTAGTGTCAGTCAGGCGGTTGGAGTCCACCCGTGTGCACGCACGCATCCATTCGTAGCTTTGAGCGCACTACTGTATAAATGCAGTGACTGCAGCAACAGCTCCGGGAGACCCGAGCCAGCCAGTCACCGGTAGCAGGCTCAGTGAAGTGAGCATTGACCCGCAGAGGGTGCCTCGTCGAGCTCGTCGAGCTCCGGGAGCGGGACATCCGCGAACGAAAACTCGTCCTCGAACTCGACCGCGAAACTGACGGTCAAGCTGGCAAACTTGGCCGTGTTCGTCCACCCAGGGTACTTCGAGCGCAGCACGATACACACGTCGTCGCCAGGCGCAATGGCCTCGAGCAGCGGGCTCGGCGGCCGGTAGTACCGGCGGTGGTGCCGGAACGCTCGGTCCGCGCGGTGGTTCGAGCTCAACCCGACGCGCTTCGCTTCCACGATCGATCCGTCCGCGTCGCGCTTGCTCACCGCAAGCTCGTTCCACGACCAACACGCGCGGTACGTGTGGTTGTGCTCCCGGCCGTCCGTCGCCCAGCCTTGGTCCTTCGACGTGCAGTCCGCGACGACCAGCACGCACTTGTCCACACGGACGCCGGGCGGCAGCGCCAGCTCTTCCCGCGTCGGCAGCGAGAGCGCCAGGTACTCCTCATTCGCATCGCTCCGCGCCAGGCGCTGCTCCGCGGTCTCGGCTCGGAAGGACAGCACGACGCCCGCGAACTCGAGGATGCTGCTGATGGCCTGCACGGGGCACTCGGCCTCTGCGAACTGCTCCGCGACCGCGGCCGCGGCGCGCAGGATCTCCGCTAGCGGCTGCGGCCGCGGCTCCTCCGCCGCGTCCGCCTCCTCCGGCGACATCAGCCGCGCGTCGTCCGGCGCGTCCGGCGCGCCTAGCACGAGGAAGATCGGGTCGCTCGCCATACTCTCGGCCGGGTCGAGATTGCTTCTCTGCCGTCACTGGAGCGGCGAGGACTGTTGACGACACAAGCACTCCAGCATAAATGTTTGTGATATGATGCTATGGATCAATCCGATTGACTAATCAGAGAGCGCGAGGCGGCATGAGTCCCAACCTACCACAATCACGATGCATTACATTGCCTTGATACAAACTGAACACAATACGAAACGGTACGGAGAGAGTGAAGGTCATTCAACTCTACTGCAGACGGTGGCAATTTGTCTCAGCTACTTGCATTTTGAAGGCTTCCAATTTCGTTGTGGAGTTTTGCCACCGATTGATCCGAAATGGATCGTCCCGTCGCCTCTGTGTTCATCTGGTTGGTGCCTCGATGTTGAAGAACGAAGGGTCGTGTGCTGCGCCGTCATTTACGATGGTTCTCGAAGTTTTCGTTCGCTCTTCCGCATTCACCGCGAAAACTACGCGGTCGAGCAGAGACGGAGAGCAGTTCGAAATACTATTCTGGATGATCGCCGTACTAGTATATTCGAGGTAGCTCTCTTTTGTAGCGATTGAGCAAAGCTGAGCACTCGATCAAAGCCATCAGAGACAGAACGCAGTAGCATAGCACTCCTACTGGAGAGATACTACCGATCGATCGCGCTCATACGCACACAGCGGACGAGGTAGTTTACTGTCATATTCGCGAATAGATTGCACTCGGACACGTCCTCACGGCACGGAACCGGGTTTCCGATCGGCCGGCAAGCGCAGTCGTGGCGAAGTGAGAAAAGAGGACTGCGAGCAGCGATCGACCGCGCGGCGAGAAGCCCGGCGTGCGTTCCCTCGGCCCCGCTCGAGCCGCTCGCGTCGACCGCAGCAGCATGAGGAGACCCCAGCAGCTCGTGTTCTCGACCAAGAAGGTGGCGGCGCGGCGCGACCGCGACCGGGAGAGGGAGCGGAACCGGAACCGCGCCGAGGCGAGCGACGCGCCTGCCACCGCTTCTCGCGACGACGCGGCGGCCCCGTCGTCCGGGCGGATGGGCGGCAGCCACACCAGTCCGAGCGTGTCAGCACAGGAGCGCCCGCGCGGATCCCGCGGTAGCCGCCGGACGGCGTCCCCGACGTCGCGGCGCGCGACGCAGCACCCGGCGGAGCGCAAAGACAGCGTGAAGCGGCTGCGGCCGTCGCGCGCGCTGCTGCAGGGAGACCACCTGTCGGTCGCGCAGTGCGTGCGCGCGATGGTGGAGAAGCAGACAGACGCGACGCTGCTCATGGACAGGAACGGGCTGCTGACGGGCATCCTGACGGATCGCGACGTGGCGGTTAAGGTCGTCGCCGTTGGCAAGAGCCCCGAGCTCACGCGCGTGAGCGACGTCATGACGCCCAACCCGTCGTGCGTGTCAGTGCATGCCAGCGCAATCGACGCGCTCAAGCTGATGATCTCGGGGCAGTTCCGCCACCTGCCGGTCGCCGACAACGACAAGGGTGAGGCCGTAGGGAGGGAGGGTACATGATGACTCGCGAGCCCTGCAGGATGCGTGCTGACCGACGGCGCGGTGTGGCGTGCGTGTGGACGAACAGTCGTGGGCATCTTAGATATTGCCAAGTGCCTGTACGAGGCCATCTCGAAGCTCGAGCACGCCTATGAGGTGTCGTCGAAGCGATTCGAAGCGTCAGTCAAGATGCTGCAGCGGCGCATGACCGGCGTCGCCGGGGACAATCTGTTCGAGACATTGAGAGAGAAGGTATAGACGCTCTCGTGCCGCTAGAGAGTCAGTCCTATGCATGCGTGCGTGTCGAAGGCTTACTGTGCTGCTACGTGGCGCAGTTGTTCCTGCCGACGCTGTCGGCGATCATCGCGGAGGACTCGGATGTCCCCGTTATGGACCCGTCGGCGTCGGCACTGGAGGCGGCGCAGCTCATGCTGGAGAAGAAACGCTCGGCAGGTCTGTCGCAACCTCCCTCTTTTCCACGACAAGCAGAAACGCGGGTCTAACGGTGATGCCTTGTGATGGATGGCGCCAGTGATGGTGTGCGAGGGAGCGCAGGTCGTGGGCATCTTCACGACCAAGGACCTGATGCGGCGCGTTGTGGCGATGGAGCTCGACCCCAGCACTTGTCTGCTCTCGCGCGTAATGACCCGAAACCCGCAGTCGGCCACCCTTGGCACGACGATTCTCGAGACACTGCACTCTATGCACAACGGCCGCTTCCTGCACGTCCCTGTCTTCGACGCGAACGGGAGCCTCGTCGGCCTGGTCGACGTGCTCCAAGTGACGTGCGGCGTCGTACAGCAGATGGGATCGTTCCAGGGTGTCAAGAACGATAGTGTACAGCCGCTGTGGGATCAGTTCCGAAGTAGCCTGGTGCAAACGGAGGACGCGGCCGACAGCGACGACCTCGATGACACACATTCGGACGCCGACTCGTCCACTACAAGAAGCAGCGAGCCGTCCCAGCTCGACGGGACCCTGTCACGAACGGTCGAGTCTGTTCTCGAGTCTCGAACGTGGCGCGACTACCAGGAGACTCAGCAGCGCGAAGCGACGACCGAGACAGTCCCTGACGCCGACCCGGTGCATGGCGACGGGCCGGTGGCGGACGGTCCAGTGCCGGACGTGTTTGTCTACAAGCTGGCGGACTGCTATGGCAACAACCATCGGTTCACAAGCTCTGCCGAGTCGCTCAAGGAGCTGCTGCAAGACGTGCAGACGCGACTGGGCGACCACACGATCCGGCGCGTCCACTACGTCGATGACGAGGGCGATCACGTGCGTCGATGTGTCGGCTGCCGCGTTCGGTCGATCGCTGTTGTTTACTCACAGATGGACTGTGTGACTGCTAGGTTTTGCTGTTCAAGGACGACGACCTGAAGGACGCGGTCCACCGCGCGCGCATGTGGGGAAACAAGTACATTAAGCTGATCGTGCCGCACCGCATGACGACACACCAACGCGACCGCATGGCGATCCAGCACGCGTTCGCGCACAGCGCGTCGGCCACGGAGACGTCGCTGGGCATCGTATATTACGCGGCTGCGGCCGCCGCGATTGCCGGCGCGTCCTTCCTGCTCAGCCGGCGCAAGTGAATGCGAGAGCGGGGAGAAGACCGGTTTCTGCCTGAAGTTTGGTGTCGTATCTGCTTTTCCGTGCCTTCTGGCCCTAAGGTCTTTGCAATGCAGTCGCGCGTTCGTTGCTGGAAGACCATAGATAGAAGTGTATTGCAGCCGCGTTCAAAACCCCCGCGCTAGTGAAGCCACACGACGACGACGGTGGCCGAGACGACGATGACGACGACAATAGGCACTCATCGCCGCGGCGATCGGTGCCTGGCTACTCGACGCTTCGGCGGGGATCGCGGTGCGTCGATGGCACTCAGGACGACGTGAAGTGCGAGACGGTTGCTGAGATGTGCAGCGCGCTGAAGACCGAGAGCAGGAGGATCGACTTCCACGAGAACAAGTGCGGGAAGTGGTAGAAGAGCGTCCAGAGCCCGTAGAGCACGACGCCCGTGAGCACCAGCAGCATGGTGGATGGGTTTGATAGACCCTTGAGCTCCGTGTCCCGCGCTGACTGCGGGTGCGCGGCCGCCGCTGTCAAACGCGCAGGGCTCGTGTCGTTAGCGCTGCTGGTGAGGATATTCATGTCGCTTCGCAGACCACGTACGCGCGTCCGTGATGACACAGTGGACGACGCCGTCTTCCTCCACGCCGTACTCCCCCATCGACCGGCCCGGAGCCAGCAGCATGCCCTGTACCGAGCCACGGAGATCGACCGTTAGGATTGCCAAGGCGGCCACGCCTGAGGACGCTCGAGGCTGTCGCACCAGGTAGATGAGGCGGATCTTCTTGCCGCCGGCTAGCGCGTCCGCAAAGAACTGCGAACCCAGCGACAGTATGAGTACCTACCCATGCTCTTTGCCTCGCGGATCGGCTCAGCACGGCAGTGCATGAGAGAACCACTATACCTGCTGCGTGAACTCCTCCACCGACTGCGTCGCCTTGAACCACCCGCCGCGGACGTTCTCGCCTGTATCTCGGCAGTCAGTCGCTGCGCCACGGGTTCAGACGACCAGTGACCCTCACCGATGCGGAGGCGGAGGCGGAGGTATCCGTCGGGGATCGCGTCGCTCCTTCGCACACGCGTACGCACGCACACCATTCGAGAGACATCGAGTGAGTGAGTGAACTGCTTCCTTCCAGACCGCGATCGCGTCCTAATCATCGCGCCGCACCGAGTCTCCGGCTGCGGCGCATGTTCCGCTGGCACCGACTCAACGATCCTGGGACGCGCAGCGCCAGTTAGAGCGAGGTGGTGCCGCTAGCAGTCACCGCTTGACTGACGTACTCGGCCTCGTCGTTCACGAGAGCCCACTCGTCCGCGTCCTGGCGCACCGCTGTGGACGCCGCAGGCGCGTCCATGGGCAATTGGCAACTGGCAGCGGGCGAGGGCGCCGATGAAGCGAAGGATGACCGCGGGAGGCGCGGAGGCGCGGCGGGAGGGAGGCAGGCGGGCTGGCAGCGGCCGCTTCCACCTCGGTCCGTCGGCGCTAGGTGCGTTGTGCCGAGCCGACCAAAAGAGAGAACACGCGCTTGCTGCAACGTTAGCGCATCGCCATCGCGCACCGTAAGTCAAGCTTTCCAAGAGTTAGTGCCCATAGATCCTTACTGCGAGGTGTTGTGAGGTATAGAAGCATGCACGCGTCTCTTTCGTATTGAGCGCAGCCTCCTTATCAAGAGGGAGCTACTGACAAGCGAGTCCGTCGGCATAGGCACGCGGCGAGATTGATCCACATCGGACGGAGAGATCCTTTGCATCGCGCGCGGCTCGCGACGGCCATGACGCTTGCGGCGGAGCGCGCGCTGAGGCTGCGGCAGCACCTGGAGGCGCTCCTGCGGCGCGATCTGGGCAAGCGCAGCGGCCAGGCGCCGGTAGACGAGTCCGCGCTTCGCCGGCGCGTGGATGAGTACTACCTGCCCATGTTCCAGTGGGCGGCCGAGGTGGTGGACGCGGCGCAGCAGCAACGCGGCAAGCGCTGCGTCGTGCTCGGGCTGAGCTGTCCGCAGGGCGGCGGCAAGACTACCGTGTGCAACTACCTCGAGGAGATGATGGCCTTCGAGGGCAAGGCGTGCGCCGTCATGTCGCTCGACGACGTGTACTGGACGCGCGCCAAGCAGCTCGAGGTCGCCGCCGCCCACCCGGACAACCCTTTGCTGCAGGTCGGCGCTCGCGGCGGCAGTTACTGCGCGCACGAAGACCGATGCTGTGCGCTGACCGGAGCTGTCTCTGACGGGTGATGCAGTTCCGCGGGAACCCGGGAACGCAGGATCTCGCGTTCCTCGGCGAGTTCATCCGCGAGTGCAAGACGTCGGCGCAGGAGATCCTCGTCCCACGCTACGACAAGTCCATGCACAGCGGTCGGGGCGATCGCGCGCCGCGCGCCGAGTGGGTCCGCAAGCAAGGTTGACTCTATCCGTCGCTGCTCTCGCCTCATTCTGCGTCGCGCTAAGCCCAACGGCGCTGCTCGCTCGCCGCAGGTCCGCTGGATGTGCTCATCATCGAGGGCTGGTGCATGGGCTTCGAGGCGCTCGACCCTTCCCGCGCCGAGATCAGGTGTGTTGGGCTCCATCCGTCTGCTCGTCCACTCGCCGATGGCCGGTCTTCTCGGTCTCATGTCGTCGCCCTCGGAACTCCCGCAGCGAGCATCTCAAGCCTGTGAACGCCGCGCTGCACGATTACGAGCAGTTCTACGAGGAGCTCGACGGCCTCGTCGTCATCAAGGTCGGCGACGTGGACTGGGTCTACCGCTGGCGCGAGGAGCCGGAGCAGCTGCTGCGCGAGGCGAACAAGCCAGCCATGACCAAGGATGAGCTGCGCGACTTCGTGGACCGCTACATGCCGGCGTACAGGCTCTACCTCCCGGGACTGTACGCCGACCCGAGCGTGTCGGCGGAGCGAGCAGCGCGCGGCCTGTGGACGCCGGGCAGCAAGGTGGCGTCGATCCCGCGGCTGGTGATGGAGATCGACGGCGCGCGGCAGCCGGTCGCGGACCCGGTGGAGTTCAATTTCGCCTCCAAGGTGGTGTCGTCGCGCGAGTGATGGCTCGCAGCAGCGCAGCTCTTCCGCGAGGATCTACGCCCTGCGTCATTGCCGGCTGGTCGATCGTCCAGGCGGCGTCGGCGGCGCGAGCGCCGGCAAGCTGCGAGTCGAGGCTGCATGCGTCACGCGGCTGCGTCATTTGACCCGCTGGGAATGTCTCGGTATTCATAGGGGTATGGTTGTTGATCTTATCGGTAAACAGCATTCACGCCTGCGCTTCGAAGACCCCGGCGATTTGTTTCATCCATGACCCAAATCCGGATGAATCAAAGTAGCGATCAAAAACACTCAATATCCCACTCGATGTTTCGCATTCTCGAGAATAACCCGAGTGATGCGACCGACAAAACGGGTGGAAGCACAACGAGGGCTGGCTGGCGCACTCACCTCGAGCTTCCCGAAGAACGGACGGACGGACGGACGGCGGGCGGCGGGCGGCGGCGACGTGAAGGCGACGCAGCGGTGCGATCAGGATGGAGCGGTACCAGAAGCTCGAGAAGGTCGGCGAGGGCACGTACGGCGTGGTGTACAAGGCCAAGGACCGCGTGACGGGCGAGATCATCGCGCTCAAGAAGATCCGGCTGGACGCCGAGGACGAGGGCATCCCGTCGACGGCGATCCGCGAGATCTCGCTGCTCAAGGAGCTGCAGCACCCGAACATCATGCGCCTGTACAACATCGTGCACACGGAGCGCAAGCTCACGCTCGTGTTCGAGTACCTGGACCAGGACCTGAAGAAGTACCTGGACGTGTGTGAGAAGGGTCTCGAGAAGCCCATCATGAAGGTCCGTGCGTCCGCCCGCAGCCCGCAGTGCGCGGCCGCTCGGTCGCTTGTGACTGACGCCGCGCGGCCGTCCGGCGTGGCTGTCTCGCGCGTTTTGTGCGCAGTCTTTCCTGTTCCAGCTCCTGCGCGGCATCGCCTTCTGCCACCAGCACCGCGTGCTGCACCGGTGCGTTCGCTTGCCTTGGCGCGAGCGAGCCCATGGGCGGGTGGGACGCGGCTGACGAGCTCGGTGCGCGCGCGCAGAGACCTCAAGCCGCAGAACCTGCTCATCAACCGCGAGGGGATGCTCAAGCTCGGCGACTTCGGGCTCGCGCGCGCGTTCGGCATCCCCGTGCGCAGCTACACGCACGAGGTCGTGACGCTCTGGTACCGCGCGCCGGACGTGCTCATGGGCTCCAGGTGCGTCCGCCCTCTCTCCTCACTCGGCTGTCGCCACCATCGGCCGGGGTCCCTCGGCTCCGGTCTACTAGCACGCTCGAGCCGCGTGGACGCCACCGCTCACGCTCTCCGTCCGTCGACAGGAAGTACTCGACGCCTGTGGACATCTGGAGCGTCGGCTGCATCTTCGCCGAGATGGCCAACGGCGGGCCGCTCTTCGCCGGCACGTCCGAGGCGGACCAGCTCGACCGCATCTTCCGGCTGCTCGGCACGCCGGGCGTCGACATTTACCCGGCCATCGTCGACCTGCCCGACTACCGCGTACGTCCCATCGACCCGCGTGGGGCCGTGGGGTTTCATGGACTAGCCAGGGTCGGACGACGACTGACGGCGGCCGATCCCTCCGTGCGTGGCCCGAGCAGCGCGACTTCCCGACGTACCCGCGACCCGAGAACCTGCAGCACCTCGTGCCGACGCTCGACGAGGACGGCGTGGACCTGCTGGAGCAGATGCTGCAGTTCGACCCGGCCAAGCGCATCACGGCGGCCGACGCCATGAACCACCCGTTCTTTAACGACCTGGCCCCGGCGTTCGCGGAGCCCAACTAATGCGGACCGAGCATCCCGTCCCCGTGGGAACCGACCCCGATCCGGTCGATCCCGTCCGCGGATGGGACAGCATCTATCGGGGCGGGACGGACGGACCGGGCCAGGACCTGGGATGGGACGGGACGGGACGGGATCGGGGCGGGATCGATCGGGGAACGGACAAAGGGGATCGGAGTATGACGCTCACTTGGGAGCGAGCGGACTGGCTGTGATTGTGCGTACTGTGGAGCATGGTGTGGATAGAAATCGAGGGTCTCGCTGCGCTCGGCATTTATTTTTGCAGACGCCGGGATGGCGACGCGCCTGCGCTACTGGCCGCGCCTCGTCGGCCTGCTGCTGGTCCTAGCGGCCGCGTTCGCCGCCAGCGAGTCCGAGCGCGTCCCGGACCCGCAGTGCGTTGCTCTCGCCCCGCGCATCTTGGACGCGCAGCAGATCGAGCGGCTGTGCACGGCCGCGGGTCCCAACGCGGGCTCCCGCGACGAG
>JAADYC010000990.1:0-10825 GCA_023338135.1 Phytopythium kandeliae
GAGAGCGTGCACTCTGAGTTGCGCATCTCAAACCTGTCGATCTTGAACGCTCTGCGCATCACACGCCACTTGTGTCGCTAGAAGCCCGCCACTGTGTGTGGCACGTCCGCCATTCCCCACTTGTCTGCGGTCATTGACACACCACTTCTCGATCGTATGCGCAGACAGATACTGTAGAACGTCTTGATGTTGATCGGGACGTGCGCCGCGTCAAACGAGGACGAGCACGGGAACAACATGAAAGCTCGAACGCCTTTCTCGTTCGGCACGGCTTCCATTCTGGCGTCGACCGCTTGCTGAAAGCGCCACAGCAGCGGCACGTAGAAGCGAAATCGCTGCCGTTGGGAGAAGCCTTGGTTGCCTGGCGAGTCTCGACCGCCACGAAGAGGAGATCTGGTGGTTCTCGACGGCCACAGAAACCACCGATCGGCTCAGGTTTCGCCCGGAGGCGTGAGTATCTGCCGCATCTCGTCGGCCTCAGACAGCTCACTCGGCTCGGTGTTGTAAAACGTTGTCAAAATGACATGATACTTCGCTTGGTACGCCTTCTTCTCGGCCTTTGTTGTGTGGGTGGTATCCTCGTGGTAGCGGACGTTGATGTACAGCCGCAAGTGCTTGCGGAACTGCCCTCGGAGCATGACGCCAGCGTTGACATCCATCTGCTTCCCCAGCTGAGACTTGTGGTCGGTCATACCCAGCGTTATGGTCAACTGGGAGCAGCCCTCATGTGCTTGTTCATCTTGTAGATCGCGATGATCCTCCATAACTGCGAGTGTTGGGGCTGAATCTGCCGGACACCATGGGATGACGCCACCGTCGAGACGCCGTAGCAGCAATGCGTGAAGAATAGTTGATCAAATACTGGCAGCTCGAGGTCCTCGCTCAGACATCGCAGCGCGTGCAGATTCGCGAGATGCCATGACTCGACTTGGATCTGCTTCTTGGCTCGGTAGGTGTGTCGGATCTCGCGCAGGAGGATCCGATCCTCACACGCTTGGTCCATTCGGCACATCACGGAGCAGCGGCCATTACGGAGCTTGAACGCATTCTCTTTGAGTCTCGCCTCGGAGAGCGCGCGCTTGCTACGGTCGCACGGCGCGTCGGTCTTACTCGTCCTGACCGCAGTGTGGTGCGCCGCCGACGCAACCTTGACTGATGATCCGGATCGCTTCTTCTTGCGCGGCATGGTCGTCGAATTGCAGAATGAGGAGAACCGACACGAGACTTCTCACGCATTCGCTCTCCTTCCTCGAAGCAGCACCATACCACCACAGCAACTTGGCGGGTCCGAACTGTCGGATCCGAATGATGTCCTCTCTTCACTCTCTCTCTCCGTCCACCCCTCTCGCTCTCTCACTTGCATGGACCCACGATCAAATGTGCTCACGAGAGGAAGTCGTCGTTGGAGCCAAGGTTCCGTATTGCCGCTCCCCCTTTTGCTTGTGCAAAGAGCTGTCTGTCAGCAACGAGCCTGCTCTCACAGACTCGCTCCCGTGTCATCGGGAACACCGAGATGGATGATCATCCACTGGATGCGCTGAAAGGTGATGAAGGTGGAGACTTGACCAGCTCCTGGGTCACCGCTGCAGGCCGAGGGAACGCTCGAATAGACCCGCGAGCTGGCGCTGCAAGATCTCGAGCGCGAGCGAGCGTGAAGCCCCACTGGTGAGCACGCCCGCACATTGGCTGTGGTCACAATTGCGATCCGCCTCGCATGAGAGACCGGCGCGAAGGCGCAGGTCGCGTGAGCGCAGCGAGCACTGCACCCGACCCCACTATCAAAACGCTGCGTGACACCCCGACTCGTACCAAACTCATGGTACGCTCGGAGTCGGGTCGGGGTCGGATCGGGGTCGGATCGGCGGTCGGAGAGGTGGCGATATGAATTTGGATGGGCAGGACGTGGCGCGCGCCAAGCGGAGGAAGCAGACGCGGCGGCCCAAGCTCGCGCCGCGATTCACGCGCGCTGCGGGAAGTGCTATAGAGGGCGATGCGGCCGCTGCGCTCGCGCGGAGGCTGGACGCGTCTGTGGTGCTCGAGGACGAGGCGGAGCACGTGCGCGAGCTGCTGCGGACGGCCACGACCCGGTGCTTCGTGGTGAAGTCCTTCAGCGACGCCAACCTGCACAAGAGCCTCAAGTACGGCATCTGGAGCAGCACGTACGCGCACAACGCGGCGCTGGACCAGGCCTTCAACAGCGATCTGGCCGCCGTACGGCCGATCCTGCTCTTCTTCAGGTGCGCGTGGCTACACTTCCCGCCATGTCACGCGTCCCCCTCGCTGGCGGGCTATTGACGGCCACACTGGCCTCTCACGTGCACCAGTGTGTGCAGCACGCGCCACTTCAGCGGCATCGCGCGCATGACGTCGCGCGTGCGCGCGGACGTGCGATTCGAGCTGTGGGAGAAGCCGAAGTACGAGGGCGTCTTTCACGTCGAGTGGCTGCTCGTCAAGGACGTGCCCAACTACGTGCTCACGGACATCAAGATGAGCAACACGCCGACAAAGAAGTCCATCACGGCCTGCCGCGACGGCGAGGAGGTCATGTACGAAGAGGTGAGCTGCCATCGACGTGCTACCATGCCGACGCGCTCTGGTGTCTCTTGCGCGATCCGCGCCTCCGCTCCTCCGCCCCTCGTGCGCTCACGCTTGCTCGCAATCCAACCAGGCGAGCCGGTTCATCTCGGCATTCACGCAATTCCCGAGCCGGACAAGCGCCTGGGACGACTTCGAGCACTTCGAGCGGCAGCAGGAGGCGCTCGAGCGCAAGCGCGGCCTTGCGGCGGCCGACCGCAGTGACGTCGCGTCGTTCCTGACGCCGCTGTGACGCCACAGGCGTCCAGCGAGCAAGCAGACTCGAGTGCATGTCTATGGATCCTATGGCCGCGTCCAGCGCGCACCGAGTACGCTCACTGCAGCCGACTCGTCGCGCAGCATCGTCCGTGCGCCGTCGGTTCAGCAGCAATTGGCGTTGGCTCGCTACTGACCAACCGGCTGATCGGCCGACCGACTGACGGGGGACAACGCAAGCCCAAGCAAGGTGACGCGGTGGTGAAGTCGTCTCGTAGGGCCGGCAGCCGGCGCTGTGGCGACGCCGACGCAATCTGCTCGCTGTCTCGGAGCATGCGGGGCGGCATGGCAAGAAGCTCACTCGGGCATAGAGGCTCTTGAACTCTTGGTGAGGCGGTCCGCCCATCCGGATCCGCAATACTGTAGAATGCAATATCCGTGGGAACATGATGCACGAGTTCCCGTAAGCATCGAGCTGTTTGTAGAGAGAGGCGGTGCGCATCATCCGATGGAATGCGCAAGCTGATGTTGAGGCTTGACGGCGAAGGAGCAACTGGCTTGAGACAGGTGTCTCAGCAATTGCCTGCCCGCAAATATGGGACACCGCGGCTGCTTGGCCGTGCCCAGTCATCGGAAGGAAGCGCGGCGTTCCTTCCGATCCCTCTCTTCCCCCCGGCGCACGGGCGGCGGGGCAGCGGCGGCGGCGGCAGCGGCGGCAGCGGCGACCGTCGCTTGCGTCTCGGTCACATCCGATCAAAGACCGAGGCGACCGGCTGCGCGCCATGGAGACCATCGCCGAGAACTACGCGGGACTGGCGACTCCGCGGGACGTGCAGGACGAGCGCAGCAGCACGACGGACGTCGAGGACGACGCCGCGAGCCTCGAGGAGGGTGCGCCAGCCGCCCCACGCCTGCCCACGCTCCAGACAGGCGCAGCCACGGCGACGGAGAGCGCGGAGGGCGGAGCGAGTGCCGAGCCGTCCGGGTGTACGCTGCGCGGGTGTGGCCGGCCCGGCAAGTCGGTGGAGAAGTACCTCCCGGTCGTCCTGAGCGTCAGCATCGGCGCGTACTTTGGCGTCGGCGCGCGCGTGCTGCTGACCGAGTTCGCGGACGCGCTGCCGGCGAGCGAGACGCAGCTGCTCGAGCTGCTCGGGTTCTCGTTCTTCCTGCCGAACGCTGTCGGCTGCTTCGTCATGGGGCTCGCCGGGCGGTGGAAGCCCGTGCTGCGCGGACAGTACGACGTGCTGCTCACGGGTGTCACGACGGGATTCTGCGGCTGCTGCACGACCTTCTCGTCGTGGGATCTGAGCGTCGCCTTGAAGTTCGTGCGCGGCGAGTGGCTGGACGCGCTGCTGGTGCTCGCGGTCCAAGTCGCCGGCGCGGTCGCGGCTTTCCGCCTGGGCTACCACGCCGGAGAGGGCTTGATCCACTACGGCACGGTCCACGGGTACCCGTTCCGCAAGCCGCAGGTGCATCTGGCTCAGCTCAACGTGGACCTCGAGCGGTACCTGAACGCGTTCCGTGAGATCAAGATGAGCTCGTTTGGGCAGCTCGTTGCGCGGCGGGTGCACGCAACCGAGGAGTCGCTCGCCGTCTCGCACGAGTCGTGCGTTGAGCTGCTCTCGGAGATCGCGCAGGTCGAGCAAGAGCAGTTCACGGTGCGCCACAAGTGGCTCGTGTGGACCGCACACGCCGCGCTGCTCACGGCGCTCTTCTGGGTGCTCGCGTTCGTCGGGTTCGCCAACTATCCGAGCTCCCGCCTGCTCGCGGTTTGCTTCGGCCCGTTCGGCGCGCTGCTGCGCTACTACCTGTCGCTCAAGAACAGCCAGCCGCGGTGGAAGCACTTCCCGTTCTTCACTTTCCTGCCCAACGTGCTCGCATCGATCCTCATGTGCGCGATGGAGATCGTGGGCAGCGCCGCGTACGCGCACAGCGCCGACGCGTACCGCACGTTCGTGCTCATCGGCGAGGGAGCCATCCAAGTCGGCTTTCTCGGCTCGCTCTCGACCGTCTCGACGTGGGTGAACGAGCTCGACGGACTCAGCTCTCGCCGCGTCGCGTGGGCGTACCGCTACGGCATTCTCAGCATTGCCGTCTCGCAGCTCGCGAGTGTGTTCATGCTCGGCCTCTACGACACCCACGGGAACGACCCGCTCATTTGAACTCAAGCAGGGAGAGGAGGGCGTGTATGAATGGGTGGCTACCGTTGACAGTTGTAGTATCCGAGCAAGTTGAAGTATCAGGAGGTCATCCAGTGGCGCAATGAGTTGATTGGTTTACACGTAACACGTTGAAGTTCTCTTTCTGGCGCACGCCAACGTTGCTTTCCGCCAAACTAGAAGAAAGGCCGCCGCCGCTTGGGACGGAAGTTCGCCTTGAAAGGCAAGCAAGAGGCATTCGCGATTCGGTCGAGTCGCGTCGACGAAGGAGGAGCAAGACGGCCATGGGCGGCGTGCCGAAGTGTCGGCAGTTCGCCGTGCAGCTTGTGCTCGAGGATCTCTCGGAGCGCAAGCTGCGGCGTTCGCGGCGCCAGGGT
The DNA here is from genome assembly GCA_023338135.1 of Phytopythium kandeliae. NCBI lineage: Eukaryota > Oomycota > Peronosporomycetes > Pythiales > Pythiaceae > Phytopythium > Phytopythium kandeliae. Next base: position 5,327 of record JAADYC010000990.1, read on the forward strand.
GAACTGACGATCCACCCAGAGGAGCAGTGGGTGCACATGGTGTATCCGCGGCACTCGCGCTTATACTCGCGCAAGTTCGACCAGCCGGTCAAATGCATCGTCGGCAGGCGCGTGCTGCGCGTATACTCGAGCAACGGCAAGCGCTCGTTCATGTAGGTGTGATGGTTGTTTCGGTGCGGACGATGACAGCTCACTCTACCCCGTGAGGAGCTCCTAAAGGTGCCGCATGCTCTCGGAGACTGACGCCTTGAAGATAGTCGAGCTATTTCAAGGCTTGGGGGGTAAGCTTTCCTTGCGCGTTGATTGTTGGTTGAAAATTGACGCGATCAGGCGTCCCTTCTCAAAGCGGACGTCATTTCTGTCCGGGAGGAGTCTCTCTGGTTGCCGATTCAAGCACCAACAGATGCATCGAGGGTTCCTCGCGCTGCTCTCGTCAAAGGTGCGTCGGCAAGACTTGCTCGTTGCAAACGACCGGTTCGTGTGCGCGTCGGCCAACTCGGCAAGTTCTTCAACGCTGTCAACTAGATTGCGGCACTCTGCTGCGCGCGCTTCAGGACCGAAGCAATACCGAGGCTTTACGACAGTTCGTCGCAGGCTACGTCGACTCGGAGCAGCAGCTAGAAGACGCGACATCGATTGCTCGCGCGTTTTTTGGCGGGTAGCCATCGTCCCGCCAGCGTGGTCGCGTTGAAGTGCACGCGTATTGAGCAACATAACGATGGTTTATGTTGCATCACGCCGCTGGCCTTTGTACCCGTTTGTGGAAAACCCGACCATTCAAAACCCTGCTGGCGAGAAAGCTCCGATAAGTAAAGAAGCGGGCTGGGAATGACGCCGTTAGCGCGTCCGCCGCGCGGCCGAGCGCTCGCCGCGGCGCGCGCGACCCGGTATCTGGCACTGCTGTGCGTTGCGCTTGCGCTGTGTGTACACAGCTGCGGCGCAATCCAGTGGGACTGGCAGGAGTACTGGGAGAGTGTGGGCTACCACTCGGGACTGGCGTGTGCGTGCGCGAACGTCACCTGTTGCTTTCTCTCGGGGAGACGCTTACGCGTGTGCTTTGAACTCGTTCGCGAAGACCAATGCATGTTCGTCGATAGACCGTCGCAGATGGTGCGCGGCCACCTTCAAGAGAACCTCAAGGGTCAAGAGCGCGCCATCGAGGCCGTCGTCGGCGCGATCGAGGCGTGGGAGTTTTCGTACGTGCCGCGCGCTGAAATACATGGCGCGCGCCGCTCATACGCGCGCAATGCAGCTGACGATGCGAGCTGTGTGTGTGATTGACTCAGTCGGCAGTCCGCCAACGATAGAAGTCCGCTGGTGCTCGCCATCACCGGACCGACAGGCACCGGCAAGACGGAGCTGTCGAACCTGCTCGCGGAGAGCCTTTTTAAACGCAAGAAGAAGCTTCCCAACAGCGAGAAATGGGTGCCAACGGGTCTTTTGATCTTCCGGTAAGCACGTGTACACGCCTCACTTTCATGGTCTGCGCTGGACGCTAATGCGCGTGGCCGTGCTCGATGTCGCAGGGGCGAGGATTTCAGCGACAACTTTACCAATCCAATCACGGAATACCACCAGCAGATCAAGACGAGGTACTGCGGCACGGAGATCCTTAACGACCGGCCCGAGCAAGTCTAACGTCGTTGATTGGGATTTGTATTCGCAGACTCGCGGACCACTTGCACCGTTGCTCGGGAAAAGCTGTCGTGGTCATTGACGAGGTGCAAAAAGTCATCCCTCACACACTCGACGGTGGGTTTTACGCGCGCTGACCGTTGCGAAACGCACACTGCTGACCCTTTTGCTGCTGTGCTCAGTGTTGATGGAGGCTGTGAGCTCGTCTGCACAATTCACGTACTACAAGCACGGCGTCACCAAGCATGTCGACACCAGCAACGTGCGTCATTCTTCGCTTTGAGCAACTTGGTTCATCGGTGCTCACCTGCGCCGTCGCATCTGTGCAGGTGATCTTTGTGCTTGTGTCGGACATTGGTGTCACGGATATGGAGCACGTCATGATCCAGTATGAATCACGCGAAGATGTACCCATGACTGAGCTCGAGAAAGTGGTGAAGGCTGCGCTCGACGCGCAATGGAAACGACTGAATTTTGGCAAGATGATCAACCAGGTAGGCGAGCAGAACTGTGGGCTTGCGCATAGGTGATTGCGAGGGGCGTCCTGTGACCACTGAGCACTTTTGACTACTGCGCGTCCAGGTGATTCCGTTCCTGCCGTTCGAGCAAGAGCACATTGTGGAAATAATCGCGCTGAAGCTCCGGAACCTCGACAGGAACTACCGAGGCAAATATTGGCACCGCCTATGGGTCGAGGTGCGTCTACTGTGTTTTCCGGATGATATTCGAGCCACTAACTCGTTGCCGCTGTTTGCTTCCACAGCCAGGTATCGCTGACTTCATGTCGCGCCTCGACTCGGTGCACTACGTGGTACGGTCGGCCAAGATTGACGGCCAGGTGACGTCGAACAAGATCTTTGCCAAGTACGGTGCGCGGGACGTGGAGACTGGTCCCATCCAACTGCTGAAGTCGAAGCTACTGCGGTACCTGAGGCCGTTCAACCCCGGTACGATCTCCTGGCGACGATAGCGACCGATGTGCGCGTGGCTGACTCGTCGTCATCGATGGTGCAGACGCGGAGGTTCGGATATCGCAGGACCCGACGTCGAAGGAGATCTCGATCGTCTCGTGCGCCGTGGAGGCCGATCGAGCGACCGAGAAGAGCGCAGAGAGCTTGGAGACGAGTCCGGGGAGTTCTCCCAGCGGCAAGGAGAGCTCTGCGGCGAAGATAGACGCGGCAGCAGCGGCGAGCGACGGCAGCGCGTTCGCGAGCGTCGGGTGTGTGACGAAGTGGCAGGGCTGGTTCGAGTAGGTCGTCGCTGCAAGTTGCGTGAACACTTGGTCTGCGCAACTTTACTCGCTCGGTGTTGCCGACCAACACTCCCGAGGCGCAAAGATCGCTGGCACTCTTTTTGGCCAATCAACATCTGGTGTACACAACTTTCCGCTCTTTGATTGGTCGAAACCGTTTCCAGCGGTCGCCTCTCGGACCAGAGCCAAGAGGGGGAAGAACGACCCAAAGCCGAAGCCGAAGCCGAGCGCGAGGAAGCCGAAGCCGACGCCGGGAAGCGCAGGACGCCATGAGCGGGCTCGAGTCGTCGGAGATATGGGGCGGTGCGGAGGAGGGCCTGGACCCGGAGATCCTGCTCATGTCGAACGAGGAGCTGCGCCAGCGCATCCGGCTGCTTGACAATGACATCCGCATCATGCGCAGCGACATCCAGCGCATCAACCACGAGTCCAACTCGCAGCGCGAGCGCATCAAGGAGAACAACGAGAAGGTGAAGCTCAACAAGCAGCTGCCCTATCTCGTCGGCAACGTCGTCGAGATCCTCGAGCTTGAGGACGACGAGGACGAGCAGGACGGCGCCGCCACGGACGTGGACGCGCAGCGCCGCGGCAAGAGCGCCGTCATCAAGACGTCGACGCGTCAGACGATCTTCCTCCCCATCCCGGGGCTCGTCGACTCGGACACGCTCGTGCCGAACGACTTGATCGGCACGAACAAGGACAGCTACCTCATCCTCGAGAAGCTCCCGGCCGAGTACGACTCGCGCGTCAAGGCCATGGAGGTGGACGAGAAGCCGACGGAGGAGTACAGCGACATTGGCGGCCTGGACAAGCAGATCCAGGAGCTCGTGGAGGCTGTCGTGCTCCCAATGACCCACAAGGAGAAGTTCGACGCCATCGGCATCCTGCCGCCCAAGGGTGTGCTGCTCCACGGCCCGCCCGGCACGGGCAAGACGCTGCTGGCGCGCGCCTGCGCCAAGCAGACGGACGCCATCTTCCTCAAGCTTGCCGCACCGCAGCTCGTCCAGATGTTCATCGGCGACGGCGCCAAGGTGCGCGCCGCTCGCCAAGCGATGCCGCAACGAGCTGTCGTGTGCACGGAAGCGCGCGACTAACTGTGCGATGTGTGCTGTACGAGTGTAGCTGGTGCGCGATGCGTTCGAGCTGGCCAAGGAGAAGTGCAAAGACCAGGAGCGCGGCGGTGCCATCATTTTTATCGACGAGGTAGACTCTCGTCTCTCCCATTCGCGCGTGGTGCGACGTATGACGCGCGGAGCTGGAGCGAAAGCACTAACCGCGCTTGCCGCTCGCAGCTGGACGCAATCGGCACAAAGCGCTTCGGCGGTGAACAGTCCGGCGACCGTGAGGTGCAGCGCACGATGCTGGAGCTGCTGAACCAGCTCGACGGGTTCACGAGCAACACGAAGATCAAGGTGATCGCAGCCACGAACCGCCCGGATGTGCTTGACCCCGCGCTGCTGCGCTCGGGCCGACTGGACCGCAAGGTGCGCTGCGCTTGGCGTCGTTCGCTGGCTTTAGCATGAGGCGAGGGACTGACGCTCCTGCGCGGGTGACGGGCGACGGGTGACGGGTTTCCAGATCGAGCTGCCGCACCCGACGGAGGAGGCGCGCGCTCGCATCCTGCAGATCCACTCGCGCAAGATGAATGTTGACACAGAAGGTGACGAGTGGCGGCGAAGTAGAAGGGTAAAGGGCTCGCTCGCGTACTGACTGCGTGCTTCCCGTGGCTGTGGAACGCCCAGATACCAACTTCGACGAGCTCGCGCGGTGCACAGACGACTTCAACGGCGCGCAGCTCAAGGCGGTGGGTTACGACGCGCTTGAGCCTACCGCTGAGCGGACGACGGTGCTGACGGTCGGGCTATGGCTGCTCGGCGCTACCAACAGGTGTGCGTGGAGGCGGGGATGCTGGCGCTGCGTCGCGAGTCGAATGTGATCAAGCACGAGGACTTTATGGAGGGCATCTCGGTCGTGGCCGCCAAGAAGAAGGCCACGCTGCAGTACTACGCTTAGAGGCAGCAGACGCGTGGCGCGCCGACGGTCGGCGCCTGCAGGCTGTATGCGGGGCGGCTGCTTGCTCACCGAGGATGACGGTGAATCCTCATCCGACGGGGCAATACAGCGAGAGGTTTGCGCGGCGAATCGAACTGGCGGGTCGGTGTCCATGCGCGCCGTTGTATTGCGTTGAGTATGCCGTAGCGGACCGCGATGCCACGGCGACGAGTGCTCTACTAGGATCGTAGCCAGGCGGCTAGAGGCCCCGGCGCTTGTGGATCGCCTTCAAGCCGGGAAGCGGGTGCTTGTCGCGGTACTTGGGCTCCAGCCGCGTCGCGTAGAACCGGTGGCGCTCCAGGCAGTTGACGTGGTAGCTCCTGCCGGGGTCGATCACGTCGACCGCCTTAAGATCCTCGAGGCACTTGACCCACGCCGGAGTCCAGACCGGTCGGAGCGGGAGCGTCCATAGGAACGGCTCGCACTCGATGTCTCGAGGGAGGAACCCGCTCTTCACGAGCTTTTCCAAGTCCCAGCGCAGCCTGCGAGCCCGGACGGCAGCCTGCAGCTGGCGAGAACTGCGGCGGTTGGCCTCTAGCTCGAGCGTGAGCGACTCGCTC
>JAADYC010000991.1:0-10803 GCA_023338135.1 Phytopythium kandeliae
CAGGAGGGCATCAAGCGGACACTCATCCAATTGCACGGATGCCACGTCCGCACGATCCCATCGGGTGTTGGCAGCGGCGAGGGCGACAAGGAAGCCTCGGAGCCTGCGCGCCGCTTCCAGATCCTGGTGCCGCACTGCGACGCCGCAGGTTCGTCCGGCGGTCCTCCATCGCACGCCGCCCGAGCGGCTTCGTACGACATCTACGTGTTCGAGGCGGTCGCGGATACGGGGTCACCAGCGAGCGCTGCGGGCTGCCACGACGACGGGGACTCGGCGATCGTTTCCTCGTGGGTGCGCGCGATCGAGCGCGTGTGTATGTTTCACTTGCACAAGCTGGAAGAGCGAGTCCGCGCTGTCCAATCTGCCGGTGCGTCTCGAGGGAGCGTGGCAGCGACGACGCCGTCGCACGTGCTGACGACCTGACGCGTGTGTGTGATGATGATGTATGCTTCGCCATGTCCAGCCGACTATCGACAAGTGCTATCGCGGAGCTTCCCCTTGATGGTCCCGCTGACTTGGTTGCGGAACCGACAGGACCGTGAGGATCTCCACGGCGCTGCGGAAGGCGGAGATGTCGGTGAGGGAGGGCAGCGCCGAGCGAGTCGAAGCGTATCCATGGCGCAGATCATCAAGGACCTGGAGCGCGACAAGGTTCTACTGGACCAGCAACTCTTGTGCCCAGCGGATGGTCTGGGAGCTCAGGACCCCGATGGTGCTCTTGACACTGTCTCGGAGATCTTCAAGTACTTGGTCACGAAGGTGATGGAGGCCTCCGATCCCTCAGCTGGCTTGACGGACAACTCGCAAGCGGCTCCGTTGTCTCCATCCCGGCGACTCGTGGGCTGTAATGAGGCCAAGGCGGTCGCGTTTGTCGAGCGCGTGCTGCGAGGCTGCAGTCGCACGCAGAGCGGCGGTGATATCTACGACACCATCAGTTTCCTGTGCCAGCACGGGCGCGTGGCCATCTGCCCACTCTCACAAGAGGCCTGTCCGATCGAGATCAGTACGCTGGCGCGAGAAGATGGCGTCGGAGAATTTCGCGTCGAAGTCAAGGTACGCATGAGCTTCAAGGTGATCGAGGTTGCCACAATAACGCCGGTGTCAAGCTGCGCGACAAGTAGCTCCGCTCCGGGCGAGGCAAACGAGATCGCATTGAACGAGCTCACCTCGGCGGTATGCCAACGCCGAGTAAGCGGGAGGCGCCGCAGTGAGCTGTGCCGCAATAACCTGCAGCGCCGAGACAGCCTTCGGGAGTGGGCGGTCATCGAAGGGACGCTCGTTCGCCACTTCGCGCCAGGCAGGATATCAACGCCGGGCTGTGTCATGGTCGACTTTGTCCAGCGGAGCGAGATAGGGGACGAATGTGTCAGATGAGGAGCACAACCTGATCCGAGTCCCGAGTGGTCGAGAAGGAGCCTGCCACACTCAAGGCTCGTGTAATGCCGCCCAAATCCTACGCGGTTTTGGGGTATTCCGCGCTGCACGCTTCGCGAGCGTCCGTGAGACTGAACCTCTGGTATCAAGGGTTCTCGGTCATTCAATGCTGTCCATCTTCTGATCAAAGCTGACGAATGCGCCGCCTGCTCCCATGCGACTATCGAGTCGGGGAAATTAGTCCACGAAGCGCCGGTATTCGCAAGAACTTGGTGTGGAGGGGAATCATCCGATCGCTTCCATGTGGCTTGATCTCCACTGAACAGCGAGAATACCGCGGAATCGATCGAGACGCCTCCCTCACCACGAACTCAAGCAGCAGTAGGAGCAGCTACAGTCTCGCGATGGTGCTGAACTGGACGGTAGTGCGTGATGTCGTGCTCTCTCTAGAGCTGCGACCGTCGTAACGCACCTTTGCGCATCGATGGCTCTTCTCCTCGAGTAGAGAGAGTGCGCGCGATCGAAGGCAATCGACATGCCTTCTAGGTCGCGGACCCCTTGCATGGCCATCCTTACCGAAGGAGCAACCAAGTCGCATCCAAGCTGCCGCTGCAATGGCTCAGAAGAGCTCAGTTCGCGCCGTGTAAAAGCACATCGATCGACCGGTCGATCGAGGAGAGACGCCCAGTGCACCAGCAGGCGGGCGACGAGCGGCGGGCGGCGGGCGACGAGCGGCGGGCGGCGGGCGGGCGGATTTGATTGCCGTCAAGCGCGTTGATTTCAGTAGTCGCACTTGAAGTGTCGCATTGCCCATCGCATGCCCGCAATCCGAAACGGCTGATTGCTCCTCCCTCTCATGACTGGGCCGCAGCCGGCGGATGCTAAACGTTCTAGACAAGTCGGTGGCAGTCGGTCGGCGCCGAATCGACGTCAAACGGCGGTCCACTGGTCCACTTGACGCGCTGTCAGCATGAAGCGACGGCCCTTGCGCGCTCGCACGCCGCACATCCGCTAGGACGCGGCCGTCGGCGTCGCCATCCCGCGCGATCGCTCGCCCGGTCGCGACCGCCGTACGTGCCGTGCCGACTGCCGCGCGGCAATAGATTTTCTCAAGGATCGGGAGAGAAACGCAACCGGAGCGTGTGGTCGCCCGAGATTGGTGTTCCGGTGCGCGCAATCCGCTTGTAGACGATTGCGCGCAGTCGGCGCTCACGAGGGATTTGATCCCTCCCTCGGCGGAGGAGACGCCCGGGCGGCCGACCGACTTGCCGCGTGCCCAACGTTGTGAGCGAGCGAGCGAGAGAAAGAGAGATCCATGTGGCGAGGAATGAACCGACCGCACACTGGCGCGAGGTATATACAGCATCGTGGTTGAAGTTGTTTCCGTACCAGCTGGATGGGCGACGAAGATGGTGATTCTGCATGGCATGGCGCGCCGCAGCAGCCGCACTAGCCAGCGTGCATGTTTGCTTGCCTGCTTTGACGTCGTCTTGCAGCACTCGAGTGCGTCAGAATCTCCCAGCAGTGCTGCGTTACGTACGTGACGGCTTCGCAAGCGAGTTCAGCGGCCGACGGCACGACTCGTGCATCACAATCTGGCCCTCAACGACCCGGCGACCGCTGTTGATGCTGACCGCACAGAGCGGACCAATTGCTCGCCACCCGTGCGCTTGGTGCCACGCACATACTTGTCTCGTCGAGTCTGCATCTATCAAACAACTCGCTCAAGTCGGCGGTGGCGGGAAAGAACCTACAGCTGATTATGTCCGCCTGCCGATCAGTGTTCGTGTGAGCGCAATCGGGCCAAACGGATTGCTCGCACACCTGCACACCCTGTCACAGCCGGCCGACGCATAGACAACGGGCGGTCGCTGGGCCGTCGACTGTCCTCTTCGCTCGCGCTTTGCCGCTCGCCGCTCGCCGCTCGCCGCTCGCCGCTCTCCGCTTGGTCGAGCAACTCGATCATTCTGGAATTAGCTCGCTCTCGAGCAACTAGCTCCGTTCCTCGTTGCCCCTCCCAAGCACTGTTCCTTCCTGTCTCTGCTGCTTGGACCGCGAGGAAGCACGATGCCCGCGGACGCGCCGGCCCTCGACCTTACGTCGGGCGAGAGCATGCTCTCGAAGGGCCCGGAAGCTCTCAACAGCTTCTTGGCCTCGAACCTTGAGCCGGCTATCGGGAGCGAACTGCCGCAGCTCGAGGTGCGCTACACCAACCTGTCCATCACGGCGGACATCACCATCACCGAGGACGTGTCAGCCAAGTCGGAGCTGCCGACGCTGTACAACACGGTGGCCAAGGCAGTGGCTCAGATGTCGCCCATGAGACGCGTCGTGCGCAAAGAGATCGTCAAGAACGCCAGTGGCATCTTCAAGCCGGGCACGATCACGCTCGTCGTGGGTCAGCCCGGATCCGGCAAGTCAGCACTCATGAAGATGCTGTCGGGTCAGTTCCCGATTGAGAAGAACATCACGGTGGAGGGCGACATCACGTACAACGGCGTTCCCCAGAAGGATATTGTCAAGCGCGTGCCTCAGTTCGTCGAGTACGTCCCGCAGTCGGACCGTCACTTCGCGACGCTGACGGTCAAGGAGACGCTGCAGTATGCGCACCGATTCGTTGGCGGTGGACTCGCGGAGAAGGGCGCCGAGACGTTCACCAAGGGCTCAGTCGAGGAGAACCTGGCGGCGCTTGAGGCAGCCAAGGCGTACTACAAGAACTACCCGGACATTGTGATCGGCCAGCTAGGTCTGCAGAACTGCCAGGACACCATCATCGGCAACGCCATGGTGCGCGGTGTGTCCGGCGGCGAGCGCAAGCGTGTGACGACTGGTGAGATGGAATTCGGTATGAAGTACGTGAGCCTCATGGACGAGATCAGCACGGGTCTGGACAGCGCGGCGACGTACGACATCATCTGCACGCAGCGCGACATTGCCAAGACGCTGCACAAGGCGGTAGCGATCTCGCTACTGCAGCCGGCGCCGGAGGTGTTCGCGCTCTTCGACTACATCCTGATCATGAACGAGGGCGAGGTCATGTTCCACGGTCCGCGTGAGGAGGTGCTGCCGTACTTCGAGGGCCTCGGGTTCAAGTGCCCGCCAGACCGCGACGTCGCCGACTACCTGCTGGACCTGGGTACGCGCATGCAGCACCAGTACGAGGTAGAGCTCCCCGCCGGCTTGACCAAGCACCCTCGCTCCGCCAGCGAGTTCGCCGAGATGTTCTCCCAGTCGCGCGTGTACGCGGACTTGATGGGCTTGATCGAAGCGCCGCTGTCACCCGAGCTGCAGCAGCACATGAGCGAGTTCATGGACCCCGTGCCGGAGTTCCGCGAGTCGTTTTGGAGCAACACGTCGGCCCTGAGCGTGCGTCACATGACGATTCTGTGGCGCAACAAGGCGTACGTTGCCAGCCGAGTCGTCATGACTTGCTTCATGGGTCTCATCTACGGCAGCACCTTCTACCAGGTCGACCCAACGAACGTGCAGGTGATGCTGGGTGTCATCTTCCAGGCGGTGCTCTTCATGTCGCTGAGTCAAGCCTCGCAGGTGCCCGTGTTCATGGAGGCGCGCGAGATCTTCTACAAGCAACGCGGCGCCAACTTCTACCAGACGGCGTCCTACGTGATCGGCTACATGATCGCGCTGGTACCTCCGTCCGTGTTCGAGATCATCATCTTCGGCTCGCTCGTGTACTGGATGTGCGGTTTCGTCGCGAACGTCGGCGCGTACATCATCTACTTGATCTTGCTGACGTTGTCGAACCTCGTGCTGTCGTCGTGGTTCTTCGCACTGACGGCCATGTGCCCGAGCCTGGACATTGCCAAGCCCATGACGACTTTCTCGATCGTCTTCATCATCATCTTCGCGGGCTTTGTGCAGCCGAAGAGCCAGATCCCGGACTACCTCGTGTGGATCTACTGGCTCAACCCGATCGCCTGGTGCGTGCGCGCCTTGTCCGTGAACGAGTACCGCGCGTCCGAGTACGACGTGTGCGAGTTCGGAGGCGTGGACTACTGTGCTGAGTTCGGCGAGACCATGGGCGAGTACTACCTGGAGCAGTTCGGTGTGCCGTCGAGCAAGACGTGGATCTGGACCGGCGCCATCTTCATGCTGTTTGCGAACGCGGCCATCATGACGCTGAGCGTCTACCTGCTCGAGTTCCGCCGCTACTTGGCGCCGAGCAACATCCAGCTGCTGCCAAAGGAGATCGAGGACACGAAACACGACGGGTACACACTCGCGGCGACGCCCAAGCACAACACTGGCGACAACTCGAGCTCCGGCACGTCACACGATGACGTCATGGTGGAGGTCGCACACAGCGAGAAGAACTTCGTGCCGGTGACGATCGCGTTCACGGACTTGTGGTACTCGGTGCCGGACCCGAAGGACCCGAAGAACACGCTGGAGCTGCTCAAGGGCATCAACGGCTACGCGATGCCTGGTACTCTGACGGCGCTGATGGGCTCAACGGGTGCCGGCAAGACAACTCTGATGGATGTGATCGCCGGCCGCAAGACGGAGGGCACCATCAAGGGCAAGATCTACTTGAACGGCTACGAGGCCAACGACCTGGCTATCCGCCGCGCGACGGGCTACTGCGAGCAGATGGACGTGCACTCGGAGGCGGCGACGATCCGCGAGGCGCTGACGTTTAGCGCGTTCCTGCGCCAGGACAGCAGTGTGCCGGACAGCAAGAAATACGACACGGTGGAGGAGTGTCTCGACCTGCTCGACATGCATGACATCGCGGACCAGATCATCCGCGGCAGCTCACAGGAGCAGATGAAGCGGTTGACCATCGGCGTGGAGCTGGCCGCTCAGCCAAGCATCCTGTTCCTGGACGAGCCCACGAGCGGCCTGGACGCGCACTCGGCCAAGCTCATCATGGACGGCGTGCGCAAGGTGGCGGACAGCGGCCGCACGATCGTGTGCACGATCCACCAGCCGTCGTCGGACGTGTTCTTCCTGTTTGACCACCTGATCCTGCTCAAGCGCGGCGGCCAGTCGGTGTACGTGGGCGAGCTGGGCGAGCGGTGCCAGAAGCTAGTCAACTACCTCGAGGCGGTTCCTGGCGTGACCCCGTGCCCGCCCAAGCAGAACCCGGCGACGTGGATGCTGGAAGTGATTGGCGCCGGCGTGAGCACCAGCCGCGCGCGCGATCTGGACTTTGTGGAGATCTTCAACAAGAGCGAGGAGAAGCGCGTGCTGACCGAGGACTTGCTCAAGCCTGGCATCACGACGACGTCGCCCGAGTGGCCCGAGGTGACCTTCATGAAGAAGCGCGCGTCCAAGGGCTCGACGCAGATGTACTTCTTGACGAAGCGTTTCTTCGCGTTGTACTGGCGCTCGCCGGCGTTCAACCTGACCCGCTTCGCGATTGTGTTCGGCACCGCCATCATCTGCGGTCTCTCCTTCCTGAGTGTGGACTATACGACGTACAGCGGCCTGGTCGGCGGCGTGGGCCTGGTCTTCATGTCGACGCTGTTCATGGCCATGGCCGGCTTCATGGGTACGCTGCCCGTGTACGCCAACGACCGCGCCGCCTTCTACCGCGAGCGCGCCGCACAGACGTACAACTCGCTCTACTACTTCCTGGCAACGACGCTCGTGGAGATCCCGTACGTGTTCATCCAGAGCGCGTTCTTCACGGTGATCTTCTACCCAATGGTGGGCTTCCAGGGAGCCGACATCGCGGTGCTCTACTGGATCCACATCTCGCTCTTCGTGATTGGGCAGATGTACTTCGCGCAGTTGCTGGTCCACATGTTCCCGAGCATCGAAGTGGCGGCCGTCATGGGTGCGCTCATCAACTCGATCTTCCTGCTGTTCGCGGGCTTCAACCCGCCGTCGTCGTCCATCCCGGCCGGCTACAAGTGGCTGTACACGATCGTTCCCCAGCGCTTCTCGATCGCGATCCTGACCTCGCTTGTGTTCTGCTACTGCCCGGAGGAGCCGACGTGGAACGAGGAGCTGAGCGTGTACGAGAATGTGAGCCACCACCTGGGATGTCAGCAGCTCACCGAGACGCCGATCACCATCTCGCACACGACCGTCAAGGGGTACATCGAGTCGACGTTCGACTACAACTACGCCGACCGTTGGGCGAACTTCGGCTACGTATTCGCGGCCATCTTCATCTTCCGTGTCCTCTCGCTTTTGTCGCTGCGCTACATCAACCACACCAAGAGATAAAGCGAGCGCGATTATGGTTGGCGGAGTATACCTTGTGTGATAGCACAGCGCATGAATAAAAGCATTGTCATCTTCGATGGAAGCACTGGTGTGTTGCAGGCGCTGGCCTTCATCAAGGCTGCGTCGCATGCGAGCGATCGGAGCGAGTTGTGGTGCGAAATGCTGCTGGGCAGCGAACGATGCATGTGCTGTACGCTTCTACCAGTCTGAGTCTCGGAGAGCAAGTCGGCAACATGTCGACGGCGCTTGTCTCTATGTTGGAACCTGTCCTATCTCTTTCTCGGTCATGACGAGAATGGCTTCGCTTGCACTGCTCACCAACTTGATAGATAGGTAGTGAACGGTTGTCAGCGACCCCAAAGTGGACGTGCTTGGCGAGTGTACCAAGAAGAAACACTGAGTGACGCTAATATCGACAACGCGATAGTGCCTGGTCTCTCTCTCATTCGAGAGCGAGCGAGAGAGAGAGAGAGAGAGAGAGAGACGCTGCGCCAGAAGGCCACCCTGCCGTGGATCGCCGTTGAACGGAAGTTGGTTCGGCTCTTCCCGCAAGACAAAATGACAGTAGGATCTGCCTCCGTCGAAGCTCACGGTTGGGGGAGGCATTGATCGGTCGATACTGGATGCAACGACAAAGCAGCATTAACTTAGAGGCTTCTGTCTTGGCACGAATCGATCGCTGTCGCTGGATCTCTCACTACAAGAGTTGAGGAAAGAGGCTCGTGCTGCCATCCAAGTACTGCGGTCGACCATCTTCCTGCTCCAGCGCGGAGGATCCCACGTTGGCTCGGCAGAGCGGACAGGAACGCTCGCGGTCGAACCACTCCATCACGCACTCCTCACAAAACATGTGCGAGCATGACAGCTTGACGGGCACGTGCATGGGCTCGTAGCAAATCGAGCAGTCGGGAGACCCTGCCTCGGCCAAGTCGTCTGGGGTGACGTACACACCGAACTCGAGTCCGAGAGTCACGAAAGAGCGAACGAGCGAGAAAATCCGCCGCCCTTGGGTCCCGAGAACCAGTCCCTGAGGTACGAATTAGCCACGTCCTGTCAGAAAAAGAAGCACCACCAGGTCGCCATGCCAGCTTGGCTACCTTGATGAACAAGTACGCGAACGTGAACATGTCTGCCATGAACTGGGACGAGCACAGCTGAAAGTATTCGCCACCAACATCGAGTTAGGTCTGCACGATAATAAAGAGCGCGAGTGTGAAGTACCTGGTAATAGCTGCACCACGGGACGCCAGCGAGGAGCGAGCGAAGAAAAATCGAACACATCTCGATGATCCCGTACAGTTTTCGCTGGAAGTCCGAGACGTAAAAGATGTGTCAGTCGGGGAGCGCCGAGACGGCTAGCGCGCCGAGGACAGCAGACCTTTCGCCGGTAGAACGCGATCGATGACGAGGTACGTGGCGCTGCAATTACGGTGCGGTTCGCGCTTGCTTCCTCTTGGCTCGAGTGGAGACCAACAAGCGTATCAGTTTCACCGCTGGTTGACGGCGAGACCGTTGGGCCGGCGCCTTGCCGACAAAGCAACTTGTCCGACTTGATAGCTGCGACGACGGCTTTGACGCCTAGACTGCACAGGCGGATCATGAAATCTGTCCATACGCACCAAGCAGAGCATGGTTAGCCTTAAAAAACGCTGGCATCCATCCAAGCGTTGCGCAGATCTTGCCGTTCACGAGGACGATCCACACGACGTCCCAGAAAGCGCCTTTGTGGTTGTTGCTCGCCTCGAGCATCCTTGAAAAATGGAGAAACGGGTTCGGCTCCCCGTTCACAGTGCACAGCGCGACCATGTCGATCGCGCACATGGCGACGATTCCGATCAGGTGGAAGATGTTCGCCTTGTCCTTCAGCGCAACCTGAGCGCGCACGCGTTGGTCGAGCCCGATGATCGCGATCGTCCCCACGACTACAACCAGTATCCCCGTCGCGTGCTGGTATGCAAAGTAGATCAGGAACAGCGCGATGAATGGTAGTGAGTGGTGGCAGCGCCAAAACAGAGCCTGCAGTTCATCCATCGCCGTCTGGTCATCCGCGTCTGGGTTCTCCTCCGCCGTTCCAGCGCTCCCGGTCTCCGTGCCTGCCGTCGCCGAGTCATTGGCGGTGTCGCGCTGACCACGCGCTTCTGTATGCTCCGACGCGGCTCTAACCACCCGCGGTGCGTCGGGGCGGCGGGTGTTCAAGTGTCCGAGCGAGTGGATGTGATGGGGGCGGACGTCTGACGGCGACATACTGCTCACCGATCGCCGCCGGCTGAGCGGCGAAA
Organism: Phytopythium kandeliae; assembly: GCA_023338135.1. Lineage (NCBI taxonomy): Eukaryota > Oomycota > Peronosporomycetes > Pythiales > Pythiaceae > Phytopythium > Phytopythium kandeliae. The sequence continues at coordinate 9,852 of JAADYC010000991.1, forward strand.
CGGCCGCCCAATCCTGACGCGGAGTCAACACCAAGTGCGCGGCGGTCGCGCCTCCATCCGGATGAGGGCTCGAGCCTTCCTCGTTCGGCGCACCGCCGAGTCCTTGCGCGTCCGGACCGCGATGCCCTTGGCTGTTGACATCGAGGAACCAGTGCGGCAGTCCAAGCTGAGGGAGCGCCTGCAATAGCCGTGAGCCCACCGCATCCCCGCTCATCGGTGTGCTCAGCGCGCGAGGGAGCAGTCGGTGGAGCTGCTCGCGGTCGTCACCCGCCTCACTCCCAGTCACCTCGTCCGCCGGCTCTGAGCGCACCGTCGCATCCACGACCCCCGCGGCCGCCAGCGCCGCTGGACTACCGTCAGGAGGCAGCGCTGTCGCTCCGCGAGAGCTCGCCCGGCTCCCGGTCCGCGCCTCGCCGCTGTCCTCGGCCGATCGCTCGGAGTTGAGCGACGACATCCGCCTCGTGCTTCTGGGCTTCCTTGTTTCCAGAGCACTAAGGCTGGACTCTATTCCAGATGGGCCAATCTGGGATGTTGAGAATGTTTTCTGTCGACTAGCATTCGCAATGCTTGAACTGTAAGTCGTGAGAGAATGAGAGGCAAAACACTGAATGTGTGTGGATCACCTCAGGCGATCCAGCTCAAATATGATTACTCTACACTCTGTGTCCCAGAAAAGTGAATGCAATCGATGAGACGGCCGCAACGCTCGCCCAGTCGGTTGCAATCACAAGCTCTGTGGTGTAAACCTCTGCTCAGTGGTATTTCTTCGTATACGGGAGACTTCTACTTGCAAATACGCAAACAACCCTAAACACTACATCACGCATTTCAACACACAACCCAACCAATCACAAACTCGCATCATATCTCCTTACATCGATTCCGACCGACCGGACAGACGAATACGTCTGCTACTATCGATACAACTTTCGCCCTTTTCATCTCTCTTCTC